>VZTN01015880.1:116750-128300 GCA_013400515.1 Erpornis zantholeuca | reverse complement strand
AAAAAAAAAAAAAAGTGCAAGAATAACTGAAACACTGGCAGTTTGAGCTACATTTAAAAGCTTAAGTGGAAAGAATTTATCAGGTTTGTGTAATGTAGTGATACAGTAATGAATATAATAGCCTATTAGAAAAGGCTCCCCTTTTCTAATAGGCTATATATTCATTACTGTATCCTATTAATTAATTAACAGTAATCCTATTACTGTTCCTATTTAATGTCCACAATACTAAAGTTCTTGATAAATTTTATGTCAAGAACTTAAGAGTGCCTATTGAGAAAAAGATGTAATAGTAGAAATATCTGAAATATCTATGGATGATGATTCCCCTCTCAGCTAGCTCTAGAAAGATTCAGAAAATTCGTTGAGACTAGAACGAAACAAAAACCAATGTAAAATATTGCTTGTGAGTAAAAGCAAGAATATTAATGCAAATATTTGTGTGTAATAATCAGCAGAATCACAGAATTAAGACTTTTAAAATAGATATTTGGGGAATTGATGAAATATGATATAGGTGTAAGTTCCTGTTAAGTACTGCACTACTACTCCAGGAGGGTCCTCCTGGAGGGGAGATCTCATTTTTCAACTGCTTTAAGACAAGTCACCAGAGACTGAAAAAGGTATTGTAGAAACAACTGCTAGAAACTGGAGAGGCTTCTTCTACAGCTGATGTGTCACTCTGCAGTATACATGAAGTATAATGAGATAGCAGTGCTGGAATCACTATAAATGCCCTTCCTTTCCTCTGGGGTTCTGGTGCTATTTCAGCAGACAGTCTGAAGGGAGATGAGGCAGACAGTCACCTTTTCATTCTATGGAGAATGCGATATCAGAAGTAAATTGGACAGTAACTTTTTCTCATTATTCCATCTTTCTCTGTGTCTTTATTGTACCAGACTCTTTGCTCCAGTAAAGAGAAAAGGATGTGCCCTGCAGTTCGTGTTGCAGACCTGGTGGGAAAAACCTTTTCCGTCTGATTTTCTTAAGTGATAGGAGTCCAAAGCTTACCTTACACATCAAATGTGTTCTAATATTTTTATACAATAAAATCTAATCCGTCAAATCATTTGGATTGACTGTTAAAGAGACTAGGAAGCTTCCTCAAAGTGCTTTCAGAATCCACACCTAGATTCATCCTTTTTTCTATCTTCATAAAAGAATTGTGCAAGCAAAGGCATGGTGGTCACAATAATGGGTTAAGCATAGACTTGCACATAAGTTCCTTTATACTAATTTTTTTTGGTAAGATGACTGCTCAACATTAAAATTCATGTTTGAGTAATAATTAAAGACAACATAACCCATATGAATGCACATAATACTGTAAAAAAGCAACTCTGATGCTTTTTAGGAACAGGTGACCTTAACAAGCCTGTAAAAATAGTTTCTGAATAATGTTTAAAAAAAGTTAAAGTATAAATATATATGTGCAACATAAATTTTAGGATTATCTTCCACAAGAGTAACAATATTTTTGAGTACAGGTGAACTGATTTTAATTTGGAGGTCCTGGTTCTTCATTCCTTATTTGTCAGACAGTCACAGAAGTAATTTCAGCCATTTCAGTCAGTCCCACCAGTGTTAATGGGACTGCTTGAAAGTAATAAAGACTGTAGGAGCAGACATATTAATGATATTAACCATTGCCACATTATGCAGTTATTAAAAGACATATTGTACACTTTTCCCAGATGAGAGAAGATGATCATTTCATTATCCTGGAAGATGAGAAAGAGATTTGTGGTTTGCAATCATATTGTCATATTGATTTCTTTTCCTAGAAGATGATCATAAAACAGTTTGAGAAATGTGATCTTGGTCAATAAAACTAACACCCTATCATCCAGAAGATGAGAAGCAGATATTAGATATCTGCTTAGTACAGATACTTAGTACAGATAAAAGGAATTCTTTTTTGGAGTGGATATGCTGTGCAGAGGCCCATGTCCTAAGGTGTAATTCTTAAGTTGCAATAATGATGCTTTTCCATGTAACATAATAAAGAAGTCAGTAAAGAGGTGCTTACCTACAAAGTAAAAGCAGAAGATTCTGAAGCAATTTGGACTTCAAAATTCTTCTTTTATGCAGAGAGGAATAAGGGAATATGAGATTATAAATATCAAGATGTAATAAACCTGCTTTTTCTCAAGTGCTCTGGTAAAGTAATAGCCTTTTTATTAAGGTTAGTCTTCCCTAAAAATTTTTCTGGAAATGAAAACTTTTTTTTTTTTCAGGAAAATTGCAAGGGGATTACAAGGTCACGGATGGAGCCAAAGGAACTTTTGTCAGTGGTGATGAGATACAGACTTCAAGTGACTTCTGACAGCAATTAATTGCTACATAATTTTTGATAGTTAAGGTAAAAAAAACCAAAACATTCAAGTGAGCATATTCAGAGAGCAGGATCACTGTAGCAGCAATCCCCCTACATCTGACCTAAATCAGAAACTGCAAAAAAGAAAAAAATGAAATAATTAATTGAATTTGCTGAAGTTTGCAAACAATATGTTTTACTTTACAATAAACTTGCTTGTTGGTAATGTCTGTAGTAATAGCCCAAGAGGACTGGAACAATGTTTGTTGGTTGGGAATTGTTTGTACTTCTCAACAGTATATTCTAAAAACCTTCAGACCATGACTGAATATTAAACTTTGTCCTTATGTAAAGGTTGATAATGAGCTCAGAGTATTTACAGTTCTTTACTTTTGGTTGTAAATTCTCTAATCTGTAATACATCTTAATTTTTTCAGTACCCAGGAATTATGGTTGTATATGGGCAGCCTGAAATGTGCTACACACTTTGTGGTAGTTTCCTCATACTGTGGGTTACTTGTGATTTTCTTGTTGTTGCATAGTTACAATACTTTTATTGGAAAGAAAACTACACCAAAATATATATATTTGTCATTTGTTTGTATTTGTGACACTTATTTGCAATCATGAGCAATGCTATATTTGATTTTTATATATATATTTAAATTGCCTTTTACCACAATATTTTTACATATGCAAATCTGAAAATAGAATTCATGGTTTTATACCAAATAAGAGTATTTTAAACTCAGCTACACTGTTATGGCCTAAAATAATGTGGTTTGCATAACAAAGAAGCCTACAGTATTTTACAAGTATTCATGCTAATTTTTAGCCACTGGTTATAGAGTTGTTTCCAACTAAGTCTGCTTACCTGTGGCAATGGAAACTGTCCCCATTACTCAGTAGAAGGTATTTGACTTGAGCATAACTGGTTTACAGGGTTTGTAGAAGAAAGAATTCAGTACCTCTGGTGTCCTCCTCCTTAGTATCTTTTCTGCCTACTAGAAGAAGCAGGATGTGTGGATGTAGAAGAAGCAGGATGTACATTACAGAGTAATATCTCCATTACAATATAGTACCACCTTCCAATGAGGAAGAATTCATTGTGTGTTTCAGGGTAGAAATATTTCCCCGCTTCTTGTAAAATCTATGCAAGCAACTTTTCAGCAGCATTTACAGCCTTGTATCTATGTGATTTGTCCTGTTTTTTCCTCTCAAAGAAAAACAGATTTAGAATGAATCATACATTCATAGAATCATGGAATGGTTTGGGTTGGAAAGGACTTTAAAGACCATTTTGTTCCAACCCCCCTAGAACTGAGGATACTTTCCACTAGACTGGGTTGCCTGGAGCTCCATCCAACCTGGCCTGGAATATGCCAGGGATGGGACATCCACAACTTCTCTGGGCAATCTGTTCCAGTGCAACACCCTTTGAGTAAAGGATTTCTAAACCTGCCCTCCTTCAGTTTAAAACCATTGCCCCTTGCCCTGTCCCTTGTATAATATTATATCTGCTTGTATAAAAAGCCTCTCTCATTTTATAAGACCCCTTCACACACTGGAAGGATGCAATTCGATCATCCCTAAGCCTTCTCTTTTCCAAGTTGAACAGCCCCAGTTCTCTCTGCCTTTCCGTATAGGAGAGGTGCTCCATCCCTCTGATCAACTTGGTGGCTTCCTCTGGAGTCTCTTTAACAGGTCCATGTCCTCCCTGTGCTGGGGACCCCAGAGCTGGTTGCACCACTCCTGGTTGGGTCCCACAAGTACAGAGGGACAGAATCCGGTCCCTCACCCTGCTGCCCATGCTGATTTTTATACAGCCCAGGATACAACTGCCTTTCTGGGTTGTGAGTGCACATTGCTGGGTAATGTCCTGCTTTTCATCCACAAGACACCCCAAGTCCTTCTCTGCACGGCTGCTCTCAATAATTTCTTCCTATCCACTCATATCTGGGATTGCCCTGACCAAGGGCACCTTGCAGTTGGATTTGTTGAACATCATGAGGTTATCCTGGGCTCACTTCTCAAGCTTGTCCAGGTCCCTCTGCACGGCATCCTGGCTTTCTATTGTGTCACCTGCACTGCTCAGCTTTGTGCCATCTGCAAACTTGCTGAGGGTGCACTCGATCCCACTGACTGTGTCTTTGATGAAGATACTGAAGAGCACCAGTCCCAAGGCAGAGCCCTGGGGGACACCACTCATCACCTGGACACAGAGACATGGATGACAACTCTCTGTCTGCATCTGTCCATCCAATTCCTTATCACGGAATAGTCCATCCATCAAATCCCTGCCTCTCCAATATGAAGATAAGGATAAGGATTTGTGGGACAGTACCAAAGGCTTTACAGAAGTCTAGATAGATGACATCTGTCAGTATCTCCTTGTTGACCACTGCCATCATTCCACCATTTCTCTTGCTTCTTCACAGTCACTAATAAAGCTTGAAATTTAGCAACACTAATCTGAGTTAAGATTCTGTTGTCAGTGTTAAAGCAAGTGGTTTTAGTCTTTGAGTAGAAAAAAATGTTCAGGGTGTGGGGTCTTTGGTGGTACTACAGCTGAATCTTTTGTTATATCACCTTCATTTCTTCTCAGACCAACTAATCCTATGGTGTGAGCGTAGACTATGGAGTATTAGTAACATGGCTATCAGCATCAGATATAGTTTAGCAGTCCTGTTACTCAGTTGCTTTTCTGTATTTATTTAATCTTTGATATTGGCAGGTACAATGATACAGTAGAATGCATAAGAATTTAGTATATATTCCCTATTTAACTAGTTAATTTCCATTAGCTTCTCCTTCCATATCATTTTGGAATGAATAGCCTTGCAACAAGAAAGGCAAATTGATTTACTGATAAAGACTGGAGAGTCTGTAAAGAAGTGTGATCTTCTAATAAAAGAAGCAAAAGAGGCTTTTTAATGTATCTTGCACTCTTAATGATCTTTCCTCTGATCCACTGAACTTTCATGTTAATTCCCAGCAGAGGGAGTAAGTGAAATGAAGATGAATGAATCATACATAGCTTGTGGTATTAACATGCAGAGTTAACTGAACACTGGAAAGATATTTCAGTTAGTTTTACATTTTGCACACTTTCCAAACAGAAGAAAAAGAGCTTGATAAGACAGATAAAATTTTCATGTGACTCCACTTGGATCAACTATATCAAAACATAACCTTATTTCATGGCAAGGATCAGATTTTTAATTAATAAACATAATTTGCTTAATTTTTATTAATAAACTTTTTAAAGTTTACTAATAAACTTAAAATTTGCCAGTAATTTAAACATTATGTATAAAGGCATGGCCTGAAATTATGTTCCCTTCCAATGGATTTTTTTGACCTGACTCTCTAATATACTGCAATTTGATTTTTCTCTAGGCTGCCACATCTGATTTTTATTAAAATACATGAAGAAGTTTAATAATTCATTTCAGCAGATGCAAAAGTCTAAGCTTAGTTTTAAGCTTCCTATCTTGTGCTTCTCATCTATGTTATATTTCTGGTGCTTTTATTTCCTGAGGTGGGAGAACAAACATTTTTTATCTTGAATGCAGCCTACACCCAAGCAATTATATAGAGTACACAAAGCAGAAAACGTCTTTGTTGTCAGAGCTGCAGTGCAACCAAGCAAGTGAACAATGTACTTCTCAGATTTGCTTTACACAAGGGTATGTCTTTCCTGTACATAGTAATATTTCATAAAATCACTTTTGTCAGTATAGCATGAATATTTTTAAAACAATGCTACTTGGCAGAAATAAAACCTGTAATTGGATTTCTTTTTTGACCCGCAGTGGCTGCTGTGGAAGTAGTGTTGAAATGATTTTTCATTTGAAGACTGAGTCAGTGTGCACCAGCTTTACATTTTCATTTCTGCCTCCCTTATCAGTGCCCTAAGAAACAAGCAACCTCCACAGCATTTTTTCACTCTAATGCTTTTACCTTGGACTGCAAGGCAATGGTGTGTGGTGTTCATTCATTTATCAGGCAACAGCTGTATTTTCTATCCAAAACTGCTGTCCTCAGACTCGCTGACTTTACATGGGAGAGACTCTTTGGGGGTGGGGAGGGGGGATAAATGCCCATGTTGAAACCAGAATTCACGAGTCTGAGAGAAATTTATTGAAATAGATAAGATGCTGAAGTAGGGAACTAACTGTTCGATGTTGTTTTGGTCAATTCTTCCAGCCAGTTGGTCCAGCCTTCCTTTCTCACCTCTTGCCCAGAAGCTAAGCCTGAAATACCCCATTCGAAGATCCGAGGGCACTACTGTCCACAGATGCAAGCAACTTCAGCTGGAGCCTTTCACTCTGTATACCACCGCAAGGATCCTGACTGTAGATACGTGCTGCAAGTACCCCGCCACCTCCAACACTCGCTCGAGAAAATAACCTGGAGATGGCTCAGCACTATCTTAAGCCACTTCGGGTAGCGACGGGGGAAAGCAAAGCCGAGACAGAAAGCTGTAGAGGTGAAATCGCCCTTTCGCCGTGCCTGGCCCGCTCCTTCTCCTCACGCCCGCGTGCCTCCGTGACCCGAGCGCGGTCAATGTCTTGCCGGGGTGGAAAATACCTGAGGCCGCACCCCGCCCGCCCCCGGGGCCGCGCCGCGGGCTNTCCCCGCCGCCGGCACCGCTGTCCCCGCTGTCCCCGCTGTCCCCGCTGTCCCGGGCTGCCGAGGGCTGCTCCCCCCCGCACGGGCTCCAGGTGAGTGAGGGCAGCGAGGAACCTGCCGGGCAGCGGCTCCCTCCAAGCCGCGGGCGCTGCCGTCGGGGGAGGCTGGGCGGCGGGCAGGGCTTCGCTTCCTTCCCCGCGTCTTCTCCGGGGCTGTTTGTCTGGGAGCACAGCCACGGGAATCTGAAGCAAAACAGGCGTTTCATTCAGAGCCCGAACAAAGGTACCTGGTGGGACATCGGTTTCCCGTGTACACAGACGACTCCCTCGGGACCGGCGTTCCCAGCTTTCTCGAAGGTGTGAATTGGTTGAGGTGAACAGGCTTGTGCTCCCACCAGCCCGACTCCCTGCAGCAAGGCCGAGCTCAGCTGGCAGGCGTGTTTTCTTTCCCTGAAGAGCTGTGGCTTTTCCTCTCCCGTTCCTCAAGTATCTCTCAAAATGCTGAGTGATCCTCAACCCTGAAATTAGCCATACATTTTGTGACTTTTTCCCTTCTTTAGTATATTTTTGGACACAAGACCTGAAATACCACAAATGCGTTGTTTTCATTAGTATGCAAGCTTCTGTTGACAAACTTTACTGTCAATAGTATATTTAGTGTATTAAATTTTAATGATCACTGATGGATCTTAGGTTACTGTACAGGAATCTCTTCAATTCAAAACCTCTTAAGAGCACAATGAAATTTTAGGTGTGAAAACATCACCTTGTCAGTTTTTCCATATGCTTAACTAAAACCACCCCATATATAAAGAGAAGTTTATAGGAACACCCCAACAATATAAACACTAATTGTTTGCATATTTTCACATTCATTAAAACCCTATTTTTTTCTATATTTATTTTAATTGTATTTAAATTGGATAAATTCATATGTGTCTTAGGCTTTATATGCATATAAATACCAAAGCAATGTATGTATCAGCTAAAAGCATGCAGTGGACTGTACATTCCATCCTTTATCTGAAAGTAAATTGTTTTTCCAGGTAGACACACAAGATCTTCCAGAAGCTTTCCCTGTTCTCTTACTTTGCCATTATAAATCTTAGGTACCATAACTATCTCCCATAAATCTCTTTTTGGTTGAACATCATGTTCTCTACTCAGTACTGTACATTCTTCTGTATTTGTCATCATTAAGAAGTTCGTTTGCTTTATCACTCACAGATCATTAGCTTCCAAAAATAGCAACCATGCATCAAAGCTTGTTTGATACTGATACAAGGCTGTACATCATTTTTGCATCAGAGTAATTTCTCAGTGTTTGTATCACCATGCCAATAAACCCTGGGGCAACAGTCCTTTTCCATGCAACATGATAGGGATTGTTTTTATGTAAATTTTAAGTGGAACTGAGCTCTCATCAGCAGTTTCTACAGGGCAAAGATTAGATTACAGAAGGAAAAAAAATGTAACTTTATTACTGGCACTTGCCTTGTAGCTCTTTAATCATTGAAAGAAGGCGGTTTCAGAGTAGGAGTTGGCTTATCATTAAAGCAAAGGGAGCAGGTGCATTTAGGTTTATCCAGTGATGAGGTAGGAACTGTCTGTGGTTGTTTATAGTGGTGGGTAATTAGTTTGTCTATGTACAGACGTCAGATTTTATGGAAACTAGAAGGTCATGTTTCTTTGCTTTCACGAAGACCTTGTGAGCTTAAATTCTGCTGTGTTTTTAATTAAAAATGTTTTCTTTAGCGTGTGCTTCTGCCTGTATAGGGTCTAATTCTTCTCTTGGGAAAAAAAGAGCTAACCTGGCAGTGTTGCTTCTAAGGCAGTGCTTGGAAATATGAGTGTGTGCTGCCTGCCACTGAGCTCTGCAGAGAAAAGGGTTCTGCTCACACTCAGCCTGTGGTGGTACTGACAGCCTCTGCTCTCCTCTCCTCTCTGTTGTGCGGGACATTAACAGCTGTACAGTACTTGGCTGGCAGCCTAAGTATTTATGATCATGACGAAGGAGTAGCAAGAAGGAAAAACACTCCTTAATAACAAGGACTGGCACTGAACTGTTACAGAGGAACTGAAAATAGGATTGAATTGTGGAAGTGTCTCAGGCAAACATTTATTGTGGTAGCAAAGCTGCATTTCAGATTCACCAGGACAAAAGTGAAATCATGGATGTCTAACAATACATAGACAAGTTCTCCCTGTTTTGTGTGAATATTTAATAAATGGTCATTGCCTCACAGCCCAGCTGTTCTGCTCTTGATTTCAGATGTGTGTTTCCAGCACAACCAGTCTTTGACTGGAGAGTATAACCAATACACATTGTAGATAGGGACCTACAGAGTACTCGCTGTGCAG
The DNA here is from genome assembly GCA_013400515.1 of Erpornis zantholeuca. NCBI lineage: Eukaryota > Metazoa > Chordata > Aves > Passeriformes > Timaliidae > Erpornis > Erpornis zantholeuca. The sequence continues at coordinate 118,988 of VZTN01015880.1, read as the reverse complement.
AAGATGAAGGTGACTCTAAAGTCTGTTGTCACTAGTGTCACATATCTCTTGTCCAGTGCCCTGTGCAGCTGGAATGCATCAGTTCTCTTGTCCTCTGAGGTCTTGCTTCATAACAGCAAGCTCTGGCTTTGGCCCATTAAACATAGTATATATACAGCAATGCACAGTTCATTTATCTTTTTGTTACAGAAGCCTAGAAGTGCCTTTCTGCAATTGTAGGTGCTGATGAACTGAATATATCTAGTTTGTTTAAGTCCAAAATACTAAAGGACATCCACTTGAACACGGAAATCTTTGTTGGAAGGTAGTAGAATGAAGGCTGTACATGCCAGGATTGTAAGATGCTCTTAGAAAAAGCTGCTTAATTCTCCAGCTGTGCATATACTGGAAGAGAGTTAACAATCTCAAGAGAGATGGAAATTCAGTCATAAAATGTAATGTATCCAAGGTATTAAATATACAGTCTTCTCTTACTGCAAGATTTATGGTTCTGTATTATTAAAGACAGGAGACTCTATGCAAAAAGGTCAGGAAAGGAGACTTAGCCATTTCTTACCCATTTTCTTACCATGAAACGTCCATTCATGGATATTGTCACTTAAGGAAGATGGCCTTATCTGTACTAAAACATTTCTGTGCATTGCTGCTCATCCTCAAGTTCGCAGAACTCTCTCAGAATTATTTGGGTTTGATAAGCTTGGGTCCTCTCAGTTTATGTTTTTGAACTGGCCAATACTTGCACAAATCCCTCCCCAGTGCCTTCTCAGTGTGGTACTGCAGCCTGTCTTGTTCCATCACTACACATGGAGAGGGTTAAGCTAAGACAGGCTCATTAAATCTGATGCTCATCTCATAAAGTCATTAATGGAAAGATCTTCCTGATACAGTATCAAATTTGATTAACTTCTTGGATAGGTAGATGTGAGTAAAACAGTGCAATTTAAGAGGCAAGGGGGTGTCTGTCTGCTCTGAAAGACATTTAAAATAGAAACTTTTGAAAGTAGACATAAAAGTAAACAATGCAATCAGTACAGGAATTCTGGAGTACTCAATTTTTTGGTGTCTATAAAGAGTGCTCATAGTGGGTTGTAGACTTCTGAGTGTAAAAGGCCGACATTTGTTGGATGAGTTTTAACAGGATGAAACTAAAAGTCTTGGCAGTTCAAAGCCAAGCAACTGGCTCTGTTGGCTCCTGGGAAAATACAGAGGGAGGTCTGGGAGAAGAATGTAAATGTATTAGTAGATGTTTTTGTGAGAACGATCGGCAGTGATGCTTCTAGTTAAGCACAGACTTAAATAATCAGTCTTAATTTGAAGGGTACCATTTTACTGTGTCCATACCTCTTGCAAGTCCTATTACTCCTGATGCCTGTACTCTATATAGCCTCAAAGGGAGTCAACAGAATTCCTCCTGGGAGTAGTAGCTTATCCAGTAGTTGCAGGAGTGTAACAGGAAAGTGTCTTGGAACCCTTTAAACAGCAGATGGTGTATCTGCTTTTGTACAGCACTTTTGAAATGCACCTTGGGAGCAAATCTCACTGTACACATTGGTGATGCCTTAAATTCTGACAAATTTTGAAATAATTCAAGAAGAAGAGTAAATCAATGACTCAGAGAAATACACATCAAAACAGGTATAAGAGGTGAAGTGGGACTTCTTAGCGTTTTATGACCATTGACTCTTTATGACCTTGAGAGAGTCTAGTGAAGTGTAATTACAAGAGTGTTTACTTAGGGCAAGTAGTTTTTTAACCCACCCATTGATGTTCAAAGAGAATGCAATAAAAGAGGACATTGATTTCTTTGGTATTTCTTCCAGTGCATTTTGTTTCTCAGAATTCTCAGGCCCGTGGTTCTACATGCTCCCAGCTGCTTCAGAGCAGACTTCATCAGTCAGTTCCAGGAATATGAAAAACCTACACTTGTGTAAGCTGGCACATATGTTCTGTGCTGTCCTCTGCCAGCTGGTTTTCTGGTGAAGTTTGTTGCTAAGTTAAGACAGAAGTAGCTTTGAAAAGAGTCCTTCGAGGAAAATTTCTTGACAGTACTGCAGTAAAACTTTTTCTTTTATGGAAACACTAATGATTTTAGGGATAAAGTCTGACTTTACAGGTGAGACACTCCCGAGAGTACACAGTTATAAAAAGTGCTTCAGCTTGCAGTGCTAATCTAAGTCCCCATAAACAGTTTGTTTCTTCTATGGATAAAAATACACAATAGCTTCTTTTTTTTCTTTT
>VZTN01015880.1:41782-116652 GCA_013400515.1 Erpornis zantholeuca | reverse complement strand
TTGTTTAATATTGCATCCCTGAAAAGCTAAAAACAAGGTGTGTTTTGTTTTGTTTGTTTTTTATCTGCAGCACATAAAAGTTCTGGGCAAGGGAGATGGGTTGCACTTTTACTCCTTTCTATCTTAAATTGGTGAGTGAGATGTGAAGATTACACAGTTTTCATTCTCCATGTCATTCTTCTTTTATCACATCAGCTTTGGCAACTGCTATTTAAAGAGAAGTAGAATATAACAAAGGAACTGCTTCATCTTCTAACTCATTGTCTAATGCAATCAGCTGCTTGTATTTAGAATTATGGAGTTTGATTCTAGACTTGAGTAGATTTCTTTCCTTCCTAAAATGGAAAATATTCTAGAACTGAGCAAAGAAGTTATAAGTACAGTATAATATGGAAGTTAAAGGACTCAGGGCACTGTATGCCATCAGAATTAGTAGCTCTTTTAATCTTACAGTTGTGGCATTCTTTCCTTAATACTGGAATCAGTATCACTAAGGTTTTTTCAAGGTGTGTGGGGGCTTGGGCAGATGCAGGAGTTGCACTGCATCAGCTGACCATGGAAACACGCAAGAGTTTCCATAGGTACTTGGACAGATTGCAGGTTAAAGAGGGACAGACACATGATCTGTCTATCTGTCCTTCTAACTAATTCCATTCCTAGAAGAAGAACAAATGGCTAATTTCCGCAGCTACAGGCTTTTTGAGTTGGCATAGTGTTTAATGCATCACCATTGAGTTGACAGTTTCATAGCTAGGAACGCTGTACAAAACATCCCTGTGGCTTAGGTCTTGGCTGGTAAGATTGCAGGACAGAGAGGTTCCAGATTCACATCACTTTGTGTCTTGCTCTGCAGTGGAGGGCATGTATGTTTGATCTATTCTGATTTTTACTTAATGATAGGTTAGCTTAAGAAAACTGTAGTACAGGAAAACAGTGGGAGAGGAAGAGAATGAATGTCACTGCTTAGTAGTCCTAATCGGAGTACAGGAGCAGAGCATGAATGAGGTACATACAGGAGTATCTGGTGAGAGCTCTCCATTAGACCTCACAGAAACTTCAGATCTAGTTTCCATCCTGTCTTCTGCACTGTAGGCTGGTTGTGTAATGTGTTTGGGCATGCTCTCTGGTGTTTGGAAATAACAATTTATCCCGGTTTGGTAGATATTCATCTCAGAGTCACCCATTCTTTTCAGACCTTCTGAAAGCAGAGTCTTCATCAGAGAAAATCAGAGTAGCCAAAACTGGGGAGGTTTCTTGGTGGGGCTGGAAATCACAGAGGAAAGGTAACAAAAGTGTGTCTCTCCAAACATTTTATTTGATGTTTTTCTTGCTGGGTGGGGTGATGTTGAAAGTTTTAGCAAAGGATAAACAATGTAATTTTTAGAAATTTAAATGCAAATCAAAACTGTGCAAAGGTAGTGTGGTGTTCAGAAAGACTATAGGTGGCAGCATCATTATAAAATAGAGTTTACTTGATGTCTTTAGCCATAAACAGAAATCAGCCCATAATTTCTTCAAAGTTTGTCATGAAGACAGTGTGAAACAAAAGGAGCATATGAGAAACCTGGAGTTGATAATCATTTAAGCAAACAATTAAAATATATCAATCAGTCTCTTAAATCTCTGTGATGTCAGTTTTTGTAAACATGAATGAACATGCAGACTTGCAGAGATCCTTCTCTACATCTTGCTTGGTGCATTCAAGCTTTTAGTGGTAGCTGAATTTTGCCACACCAGCACATAATCCATGCAAGAAAAAGAAAATGCTATTCTCATCAGCACTATTGTCTCAGGATTTTAAAAAGGAGTATTTGAAGAAAGACAAGTTAGTGTATTTCAGTGAAGTGTCCTGAATTTTCCAAGGTGGTAATGTCTTTGGGACATTGAAGGTGGATGAACCAGAGGTTGATATTTTTATAGAGAGGAGTACTCAACAGTTTATGAAATGGAGCCCATTTCAGGTATTTTAGCTTTAGCTTCCAAACATGAATACTTCTAACTTAACTCTGAAAAAGACATCCTTTGTTAAAATAAGGAGGATAACATTTTTTACTTTTGTCCCTCTTGCTTGCCATTAAAGTTTATAGGAACAGTTAATGAGGAGAATTTTCTTATGTCAGTGTGTGTTGTAATTTTCTCCTACTATTGGTTCATAGGAGAAATGAGATTATTTTTTTACCCTGCAGCCCAGGGAGAACTGTCAGACCCATTTGGCAAGGCACATATTCACTTTCTTTCTTGTCCTAATGCATTCCCTTCGAATCACTCCGTCCAAAATTATCAGAATGAAGTCATAGACTGTATCTGGTCCATGGGTTTCTTGTTCCTCAGCAGCCTGCTTTATGAGATACTGTAGAGGTTACTGCTCTCAAATATTCAATTAAATATGTACTTCTCTCAAAAGTTATTTGATACAAAATCATGGGGGCACAGGTATAGCTTTTTTTTTTTCTTGTAGCCTAGCTCTTTTTCAAATCTTATTGTGAAATGAAAGTATGGTGCAGACTGTAAACTCAGTTTTTCTAATTGTCTACTGAACCGACTGATGAAGAGTGCTGTGTTTCTTTACTGGTTTATTTTTTTAAAGTGAGGTGCTAACTGTACATCAGTGTTTTAAGTTGATTGTCCAGATTTCAGAGTTCTGGGTAGCTTTCATCAGGGAAAGGATGCTGGGAGAAACAAAGTCAAGTGTTACTGTGAAAATTATTTTTCTTTCTAATTTCTTAAGGTTCCTTGGTTTTGATTACTTCTACAAAACCTCTTTGACAAAATGCCAAACCAGCGTGAATTAAACTATTTAATGATTTCTGCCTGTCCTGTGTCTCACAGTACCAGGCAGTGAGTGTTGAAATATACCTGAGCAGCTTCTACAAAACTTCAATGTATTTGCTCAGACATAGACATGAAGCAATATTGCAAAGTTGAAATATGCAGGTGATATATTTTTTTACCCAGGAGAAGGAGGAAAACACTTGCCTGTAGTAAAGCTCCTGTGTTTCTTTCATAAGCCAGTGTAATGGATTTGTGTAAAGGGATAACAAAGGCATCACACTCAACACAGAGGCTTTTAACATCTTCAGGGATATAATTCCAGTCAACTGCAACAGGAATGAGGCACCTAACCTGAAAATTCCATTGTGCATCTTATTGGATAATGATTCCTATTCACTGCAAGAAATGATGGCTCACATCTCTATCTTTAGGCATTTAATGGCTGTGAAAACTTGACCCTCAATAATTTAGATGAATAATAAACTCATCTAAACAGTGGATGCTTGTAGGGAGTACCTCTAAACTTGTGAGCACTGAGTGTGCCATGTCTGTAGTGTAGCTCTGTCTGGGTAATAGCTGTATATGTGTAATTTTCACCCTCTTTCCTTGTTCACACACCTTGATGTCAAGGAAAGGAAATTTGATTCTGTGAGCAAAGAAGGCAGCTGTCATGTACCTTGGAAATGCCTCAGATCTGAACAGTTCAGTTAGGTGGACAGGGAGGATGCATCTAAACTACTGAACAGTGCAGGAAATGTTCCTGGGTCAGGCTATCATTGATCTTGGGTTGTTGGAATGGCCCTGGACACAATCCTGGTTGGATAGGCTGGTGATGGCTTTCAACAAGCAGAGTTGATGTAGTCAACCTCTTTTGAAGATCATGAAAATTTAGCAGTCTGGTTTCAAGCACAGAAATTTTGTTTCTGGTGCCACAGAACAGTCCTGAGAGTGTTTCACTTACAAGAGCAGATGCAGTATGAGGAAGAGGCTCCTAGATATGGGCTAGGCTGCATCAACCACACCAAGCAAAGTGATTTTGTCCTTACCCTGACACGTGTCAGTAGGTGAGCATTTAGGTATATCAAAGGGGAGGGGAAACTGCGTCTTCTGTTTTGATGATTTTTTAAAGCACAGTTCTATTTCTGTGCTAGCCTGTGTACTTTTTATAGCATGGTATGAATGATTTGTGTTTGATCCCACAGCTGGAGACAGTACTCCAGTCTGTAGGACAGAGGAAGTCATTTATGTGTTGCTGTGAAAGGCTGTGGGAGCAAATGCCAATTTTCTCACAGTCACAGCTCACAGTTCTCATACACTCTGGAGCTAGAGGTAAGGTCAGTGGGCAGCAGGGTGCTGACAAGAGTAGGAGTTCACTGGAACCGATGAGTATTCACCCAGCTAACACTTATTTCTGTCATTTTTTTGCTGTAGGATTATAGCCCCTAACTCAATGATGGTCTAGTACAACGCTGTTCCAACAGCTGCTGTAAGCAGAAGATACTCGGGGTATAATCGGGCTCTGTACACTGATGACTGATCACACAAATCTGATAAATTCTTATGACAGGATCTGTGGCTTTGAGGTTCATTGTAGAAGCCAGATTGAGCCTTATTTGCTGTTAAGGCTTAATAGAATTGCCCATTGATTTCTTTGCAGCCACGTCCCCCAAGGGATTTATTCATTCAGGGATTAAAATTGTTCCACGGTTGTCTGATTTGTTTAAAGCTCATGCATTTCTCTTAATTGGAGATAGTGACCTCAAAAATAGCCAAAACCTTCCATTATCCTTATGTGGTAGAAAAAGGTGTACAAAAAAAAAAGTCATATTCTAATTAATGAAGGCTCCTATATCTCTACTTTTGTACCTGCCTACTTCTGCTTGCTTGAGTCAAAAATGAGTTGAAATATCTGTCTGATGAATTTGTTTGGAGTGGAAGGAAGCCAAGAATTATTTTAACAAATATTTTAGCTTGACACTGAGTATGGAGGCTTAGTTTGCCAAGCTGGAAAAGTGAATAACTAGGCAGTTTTTGTGAGGCTTATATAGGGTGTGGGTCATCTTGAATGTCAGTTCCAATCTGTGTTGCATATTTGTAGAGGAGCGTATATTGTGAATGAATTGACATGTTCTCCTCATAAGTTTCATGTTTCTCTGAAACAGCAGATTAGTTTTGAGAAACTGTGGCACATAGTGCAGTCAGCTGAGAAGCCAAAAGGACTTCAGGAAATCGGCTCCTTCTGTGTGCTGCACAAAATTTCTGAGATACCTGCAAATGTGTCTGAAGGAGCGTTGTGTTGGGTGCTGTGATGGTGCGAAGGTAACGTGTCTGGTAAGCTGGGGTGCAGAATGCAATGAGGAGCATTATGGCTCCTGGGAAAGGTGAATGGAATTCAGCACAGCAAAGGGAGCCTTCTAGCACAGCTCCCGTGAGTGCAGGTTCCTGTGGGTCGGTGTGGTGCATAGCTGTTGTCCTGTCTGTGCCCTCTTGGCTGTAGAACAGGCTCACTTGCTTCTTTTGGCAACTGTGCCAGTGTTAATTCTTGCCACAGCTGTGAAAGAAATCATCAAAAGCCACCTGAAAGCTGATCTGCTGCTGCTGCTTCTTCCACTTTTGAACAGGCATATGAGATCACAGTGTAGTGTGTATGAATAAAGCCATATGTGGACAAGACAGAACAAGGATCTGCTGCAAGGTCAGAATTGGGTTGACCCTGGATTCACTTGAGATCTGAGGCTATCAAAACTTAGGTCAAAACCAGGCTTTTAGCTGATGTTAATCTGGTGATGAAGCCAGATCTAATCCTGGTAATTTAAAAAAAGCCCAAACAAACCTTGATTCCATGGATGAGACAGAATTCAATGAAGAAGAGGGAGGCTTTTCTGAGCATCACTACCTACTTTGTTCTGCCACCAGTGAAGTGAGGCTCTGTCATTAACCCTTTTTAGGAATTTTTTTCAATAAGTATTCTTGCTTTCGCTTGCACTTTCTGCTGTCTTTACTACTATTTTCCCTGCAGAGTTTCTCCTTCCTTGCTTTCTTCATTCACACAGAAACATCTCTGCCATACAAATATCTGCATTTGTGATAGCAATCTTAAGGGACATCTTTTCTGCCCCAGAACATCAGTTGCTTCTTTGCACTTGCCATCATCTATAGATGATGGTTCTTTTGCTCTCATTATGTTCTTGGATAAGGAAGCTCTGTTGCATTTTATACTTGCTTTGAATTGCTTCAGTATTGCTTAAACCAGTCACAACAATGGGTTATTAACTTGAAATTTAACAGTGGAAGATGATAGGAGAAAAAGAAACATATTTATTTCCTAGAAGCAAGTTGAAATCATGGGTTTGTAATAATATACTACTACTTATCTGATAGTCCAAGATCCCCAAGTGGGCTTCAATCCTTGAACAGGCAAAGTTCAGTTTTATGGGACAGAAGGTTAGTCCATTTCACAGATACCTGAACCAAGTAAACAGTCTGGCTGCTCTGCCATTTGCATTGAGTCTGCACTGTATGGAAGGATAATGGTAACTGGCCTGCTGTTTTGACAAAATTATGCTCTTTAAACTGGTTACCATCTCCTGTGTAACTCAACACTTAGCACAAGCATATGAGTGTTTCTCTTTGGACTCTGATGGCGTGCTTTGAGGAAGTGCTATCTGCTCTAGAGTAAAGAGGTTGTTTCCATGACCTTTCTTATGGTGAGAGGAGATTTTTATCAAAAGATAATCCCACGAATCTGATATGAAATGACTCTATAAGCAGAGAGCACTGTAAATTGTCCTGTGTATACAAAAGATTTTTGGTCAGTTTTCTTGAAACTTTCTCTGCGACTCTTGCAATGAGCCTGACGTAGCAAGTTTCTTAGTCAAAGCAAAATACAGACAATTAGACTGTAACTTTTAAATCAAACTGTAGTTTTTACTTACTTTGCTTCAACAGTCTGGTTTAATAACCAGCTCTGCTGCTTTGCAGTCTTATTCTGAATGGAAGTCACAAGCTGTAGCTCAATCACAACAAGATAAGAGGATTACGTGTGCAGATAGGTACATCTCAACTTCCTGTTGGACTCATAGGTACTTTGGATCTGTGCATGATGGTGTGGGAATCTCCAGCAAGGGCTTCCTGGTTCTTCCTCCACAAAACAAACTTGCAAATTCTGCTGAAAAGTATTTCACTTTTTTCTCCACCACATCTGCTCCTACAGTATTGCATTTGTCAGCTTTGATATAAAGTCTAATTTCCTCCTAGCTTTTTGTATCTCACTAGTTGTTATTTTAATAGCCTCTGTTTCTGAAGCATAGGGCAAAATAAAAGTGACCAATCCGGTTTTCTTCATAATATTTGTAAGTGATAACACCGTTTTGTTTTCTCTGCCCACTCTTCAGTGTGGAATGTGGCTGGAATTTACAATAGCACTGAGCATCATCCTAACTCTGTTTATTTGGCTATTAGAATTAGACTAAAGCTGAGTGCTTGTATTAGCTGAGCCCAAGAGTCTGCTGTGATGTTATTAAAACTTTTTGCTCCATAACAGTCTGTACAGTTTGTAGTGATCTGGAGACAGCATCTGCTTTAGGAGGTTAGGGTAAGGAAGCAAAAGCCTTTTGCTAGTGAAGGTAAGAGCACTACTGTGGTAGGAACATACAAGTGGTCTACTTACATGAGAAGGTTCATAATCAAAATAATCTTCAACTTTTAGCTAGTCTTTGTGGTGTTTCTTGTTAAACTCTCAGCCACCTTGCTTAGGAACAGCAGACTGCCAAATACCAGGTGAAACCACTTCAGCCTATAAGTGTCTTAATTAAATATATTGGATGTGTAATGCCTGATAACATGCTGTGTGTTAAACCAGAACGCCCTGACAATTTTGTGCAGACTGCTTGTAAAGAGCATTATTTACTTTGCTGAGTCAAAGCACAAGGTTGAGTGTGTCAGAACCAAAGTTCATTGTGCAGCCCTAACCTGCCTCTTGTATGTGGGATGGACTCCAGTTACACCATCACAAGTTATTCATCCTTCCCCCCCCCTCAAAGGATCTAAAAGTTACACCATCTGCCAAAGTTACAAGCAACTGAACATAATGAAGGAAATTAATACAAGTATCACTGTTATCTCTAATAAAATATCACTGGCTTACAGTGAAAATCTGAAGGGAAGTTAATCAAGAAATAAAGACATTGTATGCTGCATAAATCAATGCTTATTTCATGTAGCTGTAAATGTGTATAAATTGCTTACATGCAACTGTCAATTCTAAGACTTTCAAAACCAACTAAAATAGAGAATTACTTTTTCCTGGGCTTACATGTCGCTGAAAAAAAAAAAAAGGTACTTAAGGACTTAAGTACCCATTTTCTTAAAGGCACTGTAGAATTTTAGATCTTATTCCAGGTTAGGAAAGTAGTTTGCTCTGCTGTGTAAATATCAAATCTTACAATATTTAGTAACTATATCATGCCCAACTTATTTTAAAACAGACTATTAAAAAACATACCATATAGTTACTATAGCATGAAAACAGAAGATATATTTTAAAAAAAGAAGGAACTTTTCTGCACCCGTTTGGATATTCAGATGACTTTCTGGATATGTTAAGGTTTTGTTTTCCTCACTTTCTTCTATCCCCCTTTCTTTTTGGTATCACTCTTTTCTGCCTCTCGTAAAACCCAAGGAAAATCTGGGCCAGAAATAAGCTGGAGAATTGGACCATATGCAGAGAGTTGGCAGACTCACATATCTAAAACTAAAAATCGCGGCAGGGGCGGGAGAATAAGAAAAGGAGATTATTAAAAGAAACTGTATTTGTAGAAATTTTTCATCCTTCTCCTTCAGAGGTTATGTACAGCAACATGGGAGATGGTGCCTGTTTCTTCTGTTCTGTCTGACTTCCTGTCTGGCAGCTCTGCATGCAGGCACCCAGAATCCAGTCCAGATGGGCTCAGCTCATGCCAGCGGTAGCACTGCCCTCCTGCCACAATGATGGCTGTAAGGAAATGGAGAGAGTTGGCAATTCTGAGAGTGTTGTTTGGGGAACACAGAGCAGTTGGGCACTCAAGGGGTTGGCCTTTGAATCATTAGAGTAGCGGAGTAGGCACTTGTGTGAGAACACTGGTATCACTCTGTATTGCACATAGTTTTTTAACTTTTTAATTCTTCTGAAATTGCTTATACTTTCTGTGGACATTGTCCTTCAATAGTAATAGAACTTTTATGACTAGTCATGAAACAGTAAAGATTGTTAAACACAGCCTAGAGCGGATGTATTCAGAACATACTCATACGCACAGAGAGAAATGAGCTACACTGGTACTTCGCAATGCTAGATTAAAGGTTGGACTTGGTGGCCTTAAAGGTGTTTTCCAGCCTAAATGGTTCTATGATTTATGCCTAAATACTGCATACTGAGAGCTGCATAGAAGGCCATTGTTTCTTTCTGTAGCCTGTCCATCCCAACCAGCCAGTGTATGTGTTGGGTACTGTGCTGTATTATGTACACTATAATGGGTTGTTTGGAAGGCCACTGGGTGTGTTTGCATCAGCTTCAGCCTAGGTGGAACAAGAGCTGTGAACATAAAGAGACATGGACTGCACTGCAAACTAGACAAGCCCTCTGAGGACTGAAGATGCCATATTGTTCTCTTTTCCTTGTTGCTCTTGTAATCTGGAGGTGCACATGTCCCCAGCCTAAACAATCTCACTAGGTTGTGTGAGATTTAGCCCTCAAAGGGGAAAAGAATTCTTTGTCCCCCATTTCATAGCTCCTTTTCTCAGGACACCCTGTCTTAGTTACCATGGATATGCAGACTGGTGGTACAGTCTTCCTATCCTTTATTCATACACCTACTAACATCTGTACCAGTGCAGCTTTCAAATATAGACCTGGTTTGTGCTGGATCTGGCTAAATCTGGAGCTGTTTAACACATTTCTTTGACACATTGGTTTTGGCTGGTCGTTCTACCTTTTTGAGCAGATGTAACATTTCATAACTTGTCACTGAATTTTTATCCTTCCATTCATGATGGTGACAACCAGAAATCTGATTGTGAACCACCAACGTGAAGCATGTAAAGCAGCTTGGGAATTTCAAGAAATCTGTTTCTCAGCACCACTCCCTTGAACGCTGGGTGGTGTATGAAGTATCAGGTTACACGGAGCCCTGGAGCAGGTGGGTCAGTTCCATGCAGTTCAGCAGCAAAGGAATTTGCGTTGCAAAAGAATTTATACATCTTATTCTTCAGTGGCACTCGAGCCTAATTGTGCTTGATTTGACACTTAAGGAATCTTCCTTTTGGCTTCAATGGGCATTGGATCAGAGCTGCTGAGACCAAGGACACTGAACCACCGGGTTAGGTTTATTAGCTTTATAACTGAGGTAGGAAGCTTTGGAAAACTAGGACCAGCTCTGTAGTATCAGGATTGATCTAAACATTAAGAGATCAAGCACTGCAAACCTCACACTGTTCCCACTTATTTGACCATATAATGTATGGAGAAAGTGGAGAGTAGGCAGGCTACTGGATGTCAGCTGAGCCACCAAAACCACAGGGGAAACAGAAAAAGGCAAGCATATGTGCAAACTTATGTATATGGTGAAGCATTGAAATAGGAGTTCTCAAGCTTTTGTTCACTTAGGCTGTTTGGATAAACTGTTGGTCTTTTGTGGCATTCAGATATGAAATACAGTTAATATTTTTTTCATGACATTTTTTCTGTCTTTACCTTTAAAAGAAAGCCACAATAGTAATGAGAGGATTAGAAAATGTGTCTGCTGAGAGTGTTGCTGTGGCTATGATTTGTCCAGAGCCATGTGAGGTCTTCTCAAGTACAAATAGCATCAAGGTTTTTGCCGCTCTTATTATTTAATTGTATTCCTTCAGCATCCAAAAGACTCAGCCAGCACAAGAAGCTATTTTGCTTGGAACTGTGCAAACACTCAAGAGACAGAATAGTCTCTAAAAAATTCTGAGTGTAACGTAACAAGATGGGTTACATCTTAACATAACAGAACATACACATTCAGGCAACTCAGTAATACCTTGCTGTTAGGCATTTAGGTGGGGTCATAACAAGCCTTTTTGGCACCTTTCCCTTCCTCCTCTTGTGTTGTTTCTGTCCTCTTCCTGACACCCTTCCCAGCCAGCTGCTGTTGCAGTTTTGCAAGCCCTTGTTCTGGTACTGCCTCTATAATGCAGCCCAGGCTGGGTACCCTGCAGGGTGCAGGCATGGTCCCATATCTGCATCAGTTATTTCACAAGAGTCCTCATACATTTTCACTGAAAAGAGCAAGACAGTTGCTGAACACTCTGGAAAATGATTTGAAGATTCTAAGTCAAGTTTTTTTCAACACAGCTTTTGTTTCTTTTGGAAGTCCACATGCAATTCTCTGTCCTTAGCTGCTGCACAACTTGATGTGTTGTCTTTGTACAAGATCACACAATGCCAGCTGGGGCTGCAAATCCTGCTCCCAAGAAGTAGCCACAATACAGACCATTTTCCAGCATTGAGACAACATGGTTCAGTTCTTCTTGGTACCTGTCTTTTGCTCTGGTTTTGTACTTTGTTCCCTTTTAAAAGCTTTGCTCCTACGCTAATGGCTCTCAAAGGGATAAGGTGAAAATTCCTGTTGGTGGAGCAAGGCCTTACCCAGACCAGCCAGTCTGCCTGCCGTACTATTTTGGATGCCAAAATGACAGCAAGAAGGAATTTATGCCATGAGATTGAAAAGGAAGTGTATCATTCAGCTGTTTCGACCAGCAGATGGCAAATGTAAAGGAAAAAAAAATCAATCTAAGAGCTAATCCAGAGAAAAGATATTAAATAAAGCCATCTGGCAAACATATGAAGGGAAAGAAGATGATAAAACCAAGTTCTGCTTTAAATATCTGTTTCCATTGAGAGGAAGTTGTTGGAAACTCATACCATGAGAGTAGGCTTCAAGCCTATAAAGAGTACTGTGTAGTGTCAATGCCTGTGGCAGTGTAGAGGACTTCTAAGAAGGACCCTAAACTATCAAGCAGGTAGAGCCTAAGAAGCAGCACTGCTGTGAGATCCTGGGTGATATTCCACATAGAATAGTGAATGCAGGACTGCTTGATCCCCAACGATGGGATTGAAAAGACCACACCTAGGAACCTCATTTGTAGAGAAGGACTACCAAGATGAGGATGGAAGTAAGCAAAGAGGGTGATCTAATATAAGTTGTGGATGCCCCATCCCTCTAAGTGTTCAAGGCCAGGTTGGATGGGGCTTTGAGCAGCCTGGTCTAGCGGAAGGTGCTCCTGCCCATGGCAGGGGGGTTGGAACTAGATGATCTTCAAGATCCCTTCCAATGCAAGCCATTCTATGATTTTATGATATCACAAATTCTGAAAGACATTGATAAATCTATTTTTATGCCAATGCCATGGCATTTTGTTACTTTGCCCTACTACATTAATTCCTGGAGAAGAAAGATGTATGTGGTTTTGCACTCAGGCTTTTAAGTAAAATTTCAAAAGAGAAACATAATCCATTGAAAAGGGAATTGGTATCTTACGTAAGTGCCCAGCCTTTCTTTTGGAAACTTGCTCTCAGGGAATGTGATTTCTGAGCCCAGAAGTCTAGCAGATGTTATTACTATCTCTGTTTTACAGGTCAGTGCTTTTGGTTTTTATGCTCTGAGAAATGCCTATAGCTGCTAGCCTGTCTTTTATGTTATAAAAACAAGTCAATTCTGTATCGTATTCTTAATTTATACATTATCTTTTTTTTCTGGTAAAATGGGGATATTGTTGAAAATTGCAGAAACATCTAGTAACCAACAATTTTGTTGGCAGACTGTGTCATCTTATTTCCGTAAAGGGCAACAGTGGATAATTTTGCAGTGAACTTTATTCTTGATATCCAGGCCCGTGGCATTAAAAAGAACAAATAATCCCACCACTCAGACTTAACTGCAATAAAAGTAAAAGGTTTCAGTATTGTAACTTAATTTTTTAATGCCTATGTTGATTAGAAGGTTCATATGAGTGATGGTGTAGTAGCAGTATTTTGTGCATTAATTGTTGGTTTCAGACATTTACATGGAAAAGGTTGCCAACTGTCACTGAATAAAATTTTCAAATATCTATTTCATTTCTATCTCATCTGTGTTGTTCTGATTAATTACTGCATCTGAGAAAGTCTTCTTTAGTTTCTCTCAGCATCTAATAGCCAGGCTAACAAAAAGGCAGAATTTGTGTCTCTCTGCTCAAATGAATAATTCATTGCCCTGCATTTCTTGTGTGAAGTAAATTTCAACTCTTTCTTTTGTAAAGATGATTTACAAGAGGTCCTGGACACACAGAATCTAATTTGTTGCCTTCAGGCACACCATTATCTTTACTGAGAGGGAAGTAACAGTTTATTTCTGTTAAATTTTGGTTAAAGAATTTACTATACCTAGTGTTAGAGGGATGGTATCCTTTAACTGAAGTTGGAGTTTGGCAGGTTTTTTCAGTGCTGTTCTGCTGCTATTCTCCCCAGCTCAGTTGAACAATGGGCTGGAGAGATGCTGGCTGTGTTGCTTGGTTACAATTCATCAGCGTGAATCAGTGCTTCACGCAGCTCCTTCTGCGCGTGAACAACCGGGAGACTTCTCGGCGCTGTGTTACTGATGTGCGCGGAGATGTGAGCGGATTACGGACCTTGGCAATTACTGTAACACTACACCTTTGCTGGGGGATTTGGACAGCAGTGTTTGACTTTCAGTGGTTGAAGTCAGGCAATTTGGAGCTGTCTGTTTTACATGGCTTTACAAGTATATAGCCAAGTAAAGGAAATTTGTCTCACTGTGTTTTGTTGCAAAGTATGTTTGACAAGTTTGGTACTTTGGCATCCTTCTGTATTCATCAGAAAGATTAAATCCTTCATTAAGTATATTCCCCTGGAACAGACATGCAATTTGCTGAAACCCGCCTGCAGGCAAAGTGAAACGTGTAAGAGAAACTGCTATCTTTCTCTTACTGCATTTGACCACATCTTAAGCTGGCATAAAATGAAGCTGGTGAAGTTATGCCAGTTTAGACAATAGGAAGAAGTGAAAAGTTATTTTTAACACTATGGGGTGGATTTTCTGTACCCCACCTAGATCCATTTTACTACTTACCTGTTCTAGCTGTTCAAGACATGACTGGAGGAAATGTTAGAAGAGAGGAGAGGTGTCCAGTTTGTGCTCTTCACGGAATCAACATTTCTGACAGCATTGTTCCCATCTACATCTTTTTTCTAACTGTCATATGAATCCTGAAAGGATTTTCTTCTTCCTCTTTCTTTTGGGCTCAGCAGTTCTCTATTTCTTCTCAAGTCTACCATATTTGTGTCTTTTAATTTCTCTTTGCCTCTATTGAGGGCCTCACTAGTAAAAGCTTATATTTGTAACAATTTCATCTTGCCAAGCTTTCTCCATTTTCTCTAATGTCTGCTATTTATTGCAGCTTATTGCATGGCTGAACATTAGGACCATTTGGAAGAATTTGCAGGAAAAGTTGCACTGAAGTGCTATCCACTTCACTTGGTTTGCAAAAGCTGAATCTATAGTAAAAAAAATAGTCTAGCACTATTAAAACGCAAATATTTTTATGAGTAGATTCTCTGCGGTGTTTTGCCTCCTGGTGATGGTATCTGTGAGATGGCCTTTCATCAGAAAATTGTTTCAGGGTATCTGCACTGCTTAAAAATCATTTGCACTGCACAGAACTGTGATTTCTGATTTGTGCTGGCCGTGTTGCTACGTGATCAGTTTTTCTTTAGCAGCAGGTGAGTACATATTTAATATCTTAAATTTTCAGTATGTTTCCTCCAAATATCTATTGGTTATCTATAGGGTTTTTTATTTTTTGAACCTCTGTGTAAAACCTGCATTAATTTAACCCTGCTGAATTCAGATTCTGACATCCATAACTATTTTGTTGGGAAATTTAAGTGCTTATGGGATAGGACTTAACCTTGAGCTCTTCCTGTTTCTGCAATAAAATGAGATAGGAAAATGAATAAAAGAACTATAATTTTCCTATCAATATGATGAGCTTTGGCTCTTGTTCAGAAAGGTAGTTGAAGCGCCATAATATTCATCTTGATTTGGGCAGTTATAATTGCTGCAGGGATAGACTGATTCCCTGGATAAATAGGGACATTTATGGGGAGGGAGAGATCTCAAGCATATCTGAGAGACTGCTTCCTGATCTTGAGCCTGTGCTGAACACAGATTTATTGGGCCACTGAACCTGACTACATTGAAAGGAGAGCCTTTTTGGGGATACACTACATGCATTAGGAGGAAGTGTTAGGTGTGCCATTGCACAGCTGAGCAGGGCTGGCTTTCTGCAGAGACACTTGCGTGCCTTTCCCTTCCGTTAAAGCATTGTTTCTACCAGATAAAAGGCTGCTGTGCAGTAATTCCCTTTTATGGTCATAGCTGGACTTCTCTAGACATGGCTCCCAATTGTCCTGTCCCTGAGACCCTTCTTTAACAGAGCTGTTGCCCACGTGGTTGCGTGGTGGGTACACCCACTGCAAACCTCTCATGCAGAGATACGGGTGCTGCTGCCCTGGCTAAGCTGGAGTCCTTACAGATATTCCTGTCTGAGACTGGCAGAATCTACTTGAGCAAGGAGGGAGCTGCTCACATGTGAGAATGTGCTCAGATGTGATGGGGAAGCAGCCAGCTGGAATGAAAGGACTTGTTTCTGCACCGATACCCCTCAGCCCTCCTGGCCTCATGGGCCCCTCCAGCCTGTGGGAGCCATGCCACACGTGGTGTGCACAGCATTGCTCTCATGCCATTTTTGCCAAGATGTTCCTTGGAGCCAGTAGAAAGCAAACAGGCATCTTTTCCAGATAATTGGGTCTTTGACATTCGTGTTATGCTGCATATCAGTAGGCATTATTTCCTTTTGCTATACAGGATGATAGGGCCGGGTGTACTCCATCCAAGGGACCCAGAGGCACTATAGCTCTTCAGGTTTGGCTCAGCTCTTACTTTTCATCTTTTAGAAAATACATCCTGAGGAATTTGCAAGCTAAGTAAAGTAGACTAATGCAATGGTACGGCAATAACTTCAAATATTTACAGGGCCAGAAAATGCAGAGTTCTTGTGTTGTCATAAACTTCTGTGTTTTGCTTCCTTTCAGTTTTCTATGTTGAGTTTGGCTTTATATTATGCTTCATAATATACGTGTATGGGTTAACATTAGGTTTTTTTATTTTCATGTGCTTAATATTCTCTCATATTTGTTAATGTTGAGGCTGTGCACATGGTGGGTGGTTTCTTCTGCTTTGTTTAATGACCAAATTTGAAATAGATCTTATTTTAAGGTAAAAACTTTCTGATTTCATTTGCATGAAGAGCAGAAAATGTCACCCTCCATTTTTGTGTGTGTGCTTCCTATTTTCACAACAGGTGCCTTTTTTATCATAAAAATAGCTCAGCAGCTGTCCCTTTGTCCTGGGTGCTACGCAGTGGCCTTTACAAAGGCAGGAGTAACTTTTTGGCATAGCCCTCTCTTTCCAGGAAGGACCCAGCTAAGCTTCCTGAGTAACATCAGCCTCCGCTAAGAATTCAGGTCAGGATCTCCCTGCTTGTTACCTAGCAACTGGGGGATACTGGTGCTTTCTCCTCTGACCGACTCCTTCCGCGTTAGATACAGGGATCACTTGGTGAAAGGATCAGGGCAGTGCTAATAACTCATGCTTCAGGAAGGCAGAGCAGCCCCGTGCTGGGTATCTGATGACACATAGGGTGCACTGTCTAAGTCGAACCGAATTGAGACTTTCAGAATTCTCTGTGAAAACTTGAAAGTGCCTCTGCTGGTTTCGCTACTGCTTAAATGTCTGGCAAGGTGACAGATCCCTTTTGAAACACCAGTAGCCTTTTGTGGTGCGTTGAATCTGACAAACAGGAATCTAAGCAGGTAAGCAGCTGAAGAAAGTTTATCTCTGAGGTACTTTAAGGGTTGTTTTCCTACAGGTGAAATGTGTTTCTTGGTTACACAGGTGCACAACATTCAGTTCTGGGACTATTGAACTGCCTTTGTACTTATTAAAGTTTCATTGCATGGTAAGTAAAAAAGTTAAGTAGAAAGATGAACAGTCTTGCCTTGTTTTTTGTGGTGTGTGTTTATAATTTGTTGAAAACAACCTTTAAACTTCTCTAGTTAATTTATTGTAGAATTGGCTAATGAAAAGTCTCTAAGTGGTCAAGAGTTATTGGTTGCCATGCTCTCACTGCCACTCACTGCTTGTAGCATATTTGCAAAATAGAAAGCACCAAGTCCCTCTGGCTATGTATTGCTTGCAGAGGCCAACAATCATTGCTTCTGGTTGAAAACACAATGGGATTTGTTACTGTTTTTGTGTTCCTTTGACAGAGTACAAGTAGAAGCCCTTTGTCATATGTAAAAATTAAAGTGACCATTTAAGAAAAATACTAAGAGAAAAATAAGAAAAATACTTGCAAAAAAAGCATTGTCTTCCTTGTGTTGTACCTTCTCTTCTCTACTCACAGATAGTAGAAATGGTGGGAATCAAACCAGAGTATGTTCCAGTACCTAGTGCTGGTACAGGGCGGGCATGATAGTTTTCTGAAGGAGCAGTCCTTACTGAAAATATAGTTTTCATATTTTGAAAAGAATGGAAATTAATGTCTCCTGGTGCATACAAGCTATTTAACTTGCCTTTTACAGAAGTCTATAAGCCATACATTCCATCTCTTCAGAAATATGAATTGGTACAACTCCAATTAACTTGAGCAAAGGCCTGCCAAGTGACATCAGCCCAAGATCTGGCTGCACATCTCTGGGACAGGTACACTGCAAGCATGTTTATATGGTTTTTGCAGAGAAGGTTGTAGTGGTGGATTCTGAATAGGGACAGAAAAGACCGGATTATTTTTAAGCAATATATTTTAATTATCTCTAATATGAAACTATTTCTTTTAAGTGTTAACTCAGAGGCATTCGGAAGCTGATTTCTTCAGAGGGACTAAGTGCAGTTTCAATTGATATTTTCCACATTTAATATTCAGAAAAACAATTCCCAGAGTCTCACATTGCATACTTGATACAGCAGCTGCTTTTCAAGTGTACGTGTCCAATTTGGTATCCCAGACTTTTTGTCTCTATCATACGTATGGGAGAGCTCATACATTAATTCTTAGGACTTGCAGGGTGTGTGTCCACATTAGAAGAGAGAAAATTTATATACCAGGGCAGTATCTTCCTTCAGTTCAGGATATCCTTTACTACAAAAACTCTCCCAAGTGTGTAACTTCATACTACTGTCTGATTAGGTGATGTAGGACAGAGTAGGAAAAATATCTGTTTGAGGAGGTGCTTCACATTTCATTTAATTGTTCCGGTGTCTAGATCAACAACTTTCAGGAGACAGTTAATGGTAGAAACCTCTTTAGTAGCTTTGATAGGTATTTCAGTAAAATAGCACCTTCAGAGCATAGCATGGGAAACGAGAGGTTAGGTCACCCAGCACCTCCTGATCTTTCCTCTGTTCACAAAGCCTGGTAGTGTCCTCTTAGTAATGCTCCTCTGCTAGAGCTGGGAGCCCTGCTAAATATCTCATTCCCTAGCCATTGCTGTAACTCACAAATATTTTTAAAATATTTAAGAAAAGGAGGCCCCTAAGCAAAGAGAATCAAAATTTCCTCAGGCTTGAGCTAGTATATTTGCCAACTGCATGTAAAAGGCGAAATATTTTCCCATTGTACCTACACCAGAGACACTCTGTAGATACACAGATGGCTGGGCCCTTGCAAATCCAGCCAAGGGAGCATATGCTGGCACTTCGGGGTTTGAAAAGAAGCTGGAATGGGTTCTGTAGTCTGGTATTGGCAGCCAGCATCAGCATCTGGGTGGTTGGACATAGGAAAGAGCCAAGTCTGGAAAGGTTATTGAAACACTGGCCTTGCACGAACAACGTTTCTTGATAGTAAATAGCTCAAACATGTACTTGGACTTTGCAGTAGAGAGCAGGCTAGAGGAGGCAGGTGAATGCTTTCTCTCTCTTTGTCTGCCAACATGTGCAAGCCTAACTAGGAGCTGGGAAGCTTAAATCCAAGAGTCATCTTTGTGTCATTTAGCTACAGAGGCTGCCTGGGACCCACTGTCTAGTTCTGGGCATCTGGCTGCCAGAAGAGGGGAGTAGGGCAGGTGCAGAGAAGAGTTAATAAGATGCCACGATAATAGAGAGCTTATATCTGTGAGGAAATTAAGGTGCCATGGCTTGTTTGGCTTTGCAGATGAAGGCTGAAAGGAGAGATGGACATCTTCTCTAAATACCTGTGGCAAAAGACAAAAGCTGCTTCAAGGAAAGTATTACATTAGCACTGGTCATGTAGTCTGGGACTTTCTAACCATCAGAGTTATCAAGTTCTGGAATAACATTTGAATGTGAATAGTTTTCAAAATAAGAATTTAATCAGCCTGTGAAGGGATTATATTGAGTGTTTGCCAGCAACAAGGGACTGAATGCTCAGGAAATTCCCTCTGGTGTTATGTTCCCAATTTTTATTCTGAAACATCTATATGAAGCTCAAAGATACAAGTGTCCCAAAACATTCCTTGGGATTTCCCTAAGGAGTTTTCACCATATGAGAGAAATGAAAAAGTCCAGGCAATGCACGGAGCTCCTGCAGTGAGAAGGCCCTGATAAGTGGGATGGATCTGATAGTAATAAATCTTGTAAAACCACAGAGCTAAAGAGCCTTCGTGAGCAAAATGACTCATCACTGACTTTGGACCTGCCCAAGGGATCAGCAAAGGCCAAGAAGTGCTGGGACCCTTCTCAGGTGCCATAAGGCTGGTTACTTTGGACTTGAGTGTTTGATTTGTTGCTGTAACTAGCTTCATACACACAGAATTTTCACCTACCTCCCTAGGAAAGCAAGCAAAACTCAGCAGTTTGAGGCTGGGAGTTCCCTCCCCAGGAGTGATGGGATGACCCTGGAGGTCTGTGCCATGCCTCAGAGACGAGTTGTTCCTGACAAACCACTTCGGTGGTTTTACTCTGCACCACCTGCCGTGGTAGGAATTATTGCAGACCCACAGGAGGTGGGAGAAATGCCCACACAAATAGGTTTTGTTTGCACAGCTTTGCTTTTTGAGCTTTGATTAGGAATACTGCTCTGCCACCCTCTCTCCCGATGGTGTCCCTTTTGCTGCGCATGGGGATATTGTCTGCTTCTCTGTTTCTCTTCCTACATCTGGGCTATTTCTAGCCTATGAATGTCAATAGCATTTAATTTATGAATGCTGCAGTACATTTTGTTGTGCTTATTTAAATCAGGCAGAGATCAAGCACTGTACAGTCACATGTAAAGGTGATGGCAGATGAGTGCTCTTGCATGTCATGCTGGATTTCTGCTTCACACTTGCATTTATGTTTGCCAAATTACAGGCAGGAAATTTTTGAATTAATGACAAATATTTCCCAAGAGTAGTTACTTAAGTGCCTGCACATGTTAAATTAACCATAATAATGTTGTCATAGTCATGAATTAATAACCTGCATCTCACTGGGCTTTTGAGAAGTAAAACATTTGTGGTATATTCAAAGGGAGCGTGGGGGCAAATGGGATGTCTCCAAATGGCTTTACATTCACATCCCCACCATCCTATTCCAAATGCCAAGTAAGCCCCAAAGGCTATACAGGAACCTGAAAATTAGGTTTAGAGGGGGCAGAAAGGAAGAGATCTCTGCAGAGGTGTGTCTCTTTCAGGTAAAGTGATTTAGACTGATTAATTCCTGAAATGTCTTCCTCTTTCTGTTGCCAAGAGGGATATGCTGCCAGAGACAAATGTGCATGCAAGAGATTTCTGACAGAGATCTTAAACAGTGAGGAGCACTTAAGCATGCCAAGTACCTTCCTCTTAAGCATAAGGAAGGTGCTTATCATGTCAGAGTGGGATAGGGAGAACTTCTGTCCTGGTGGCAGAAAGGAGAAGAGACTGAGGGCAAGTGGTGATCTGGGAAAAGGGAGACATTTCTCACAGTGTATTCCCAACCAGTGGTCCATGGAACCCCTTTCAGCGAAGAGCTGGGGAGCACGATCATGTTCCCTTTGCCACCTGAGTTCCACTATGCCACAAGGTACCATGTGGAGATGGGTCCTAGGCCAGAGAGGGCACCTCAGTCTATGCCACTGGCTCCAGCAAAGCTGGACCAAGGGACAGGCCTGGAGCTGAGCATCACTTCTGCATGACAGGCTCACTCTGGTCCCTTCTCTGAGAGTTGCTGCTTGAAGAATATCGGGAGAAGCATTTAATCTCTCTTGTGAGGAGAGGCTGCTGGACCTGGGCCTGTTTAGTCTAGAGAAGAGAAGACTGAGAGGGCATCTCATTAATGAATATAAATGTCTCAAAGGCAGGTGTCAGGAGGATGGTGCCAGATTCTTTCCAGTGGTGCCAAGTGACAGGATGAGAGCAATGGCTATAAACTAAAACACAAGAAGTTTCACCTCAACACGAAGAACTTCATGTTTGAAGATGACAGTGCAGTAGAACAGGTTGTCCAGGGAGGTTGTGGAGTTGCTCTCTCTGGAGACATTCAAAAACCCACCTGGACATGTTCCTGTGTCAACTGCTGCAGGTGCCCCTACCTTGGCAGGGGGCTTGGGCCAGGTGACTTCCAGAGGTCCCTTCCTACCTTAACAGTTCTGTTATTCTGTGATATGCTTTCTACTTCCCAGTCCAAGGGAATGAGTGAGCTTGTGCAGGTGGTATAGGGCACACTAGAGACTTGGGTCTGGATTTCTGACGAGGTGGCAGTAAAAATTATTAGGCTGCATTCAGGGTTTTGACTTTCAAAAGTCTGTAAGTCCGAAGCAGCAGCTGGAGGCAATACATGCGGAACGACTCGCCAGAGGTTATATTTGCTGAGATTATTGCTGCAGGGAAGGAGTGAAGGAGAAAACAAGAATCTGAGCAAGTGGCAGTTATTTCCATTTGCTCATATCCTTGCTTTGAAGCACAGTGTGGTTTGGAGCATAGACCTGCAAGTAAATGAGATAAGAGCTACAGAAAAATATTCCCTCTCTTTCAAACGTAAAAAACAATTATGTCCTGAATGGATAGTAATAATGAAAAGTTTTCAAGTTCATGTCATGAAGAGAGTAAATGACAAAAAATTAGGGTCCTTAAATTTGTGAAATCCTGACTGTTTTTCTTATAGACTGTGGAGAAGGGTTCCAAGCAAAGATGAAAAGACTCAGCCATGATGTTTATTGTGGCATGGACAGAAAGCAACCTTCTAGTCTTTTTCTGTAGGAAATTATTTGGATTATGAAATCTAGCTTAACTGAACTCCTACCTGAAATCTCTGAGGAAGTAATGTATTACGGTGACCTTGTGTTAAAAATCTCATGCTCTTTTTTCTGGAAGTGATCCTAATGTTACTGGTATGGAGGAATGATAAAGGAGCCCGTGGCTCATCTGTCTCCCATCAGGGCTCAAGAAAATAATTATCATTTGAAGGCTGAGAGAGCCTAAATGAAGAAGGGTCAAAAGAGGCTAAATAAGGTCCTTTCCAAATAAAAGTCTGCCACATGTACTACCTCAGAGCAAGCCTTGTACAACAGTTGAACAAGAGGCTGTTCGGCTTTGCATTTGACCTGTGGGGTTTAATGCAACAGGAATGTGGAATGTGTTTACAAGGTAGCAGTTATTGCTGAAATATGTTGTTGCCTGGGGAAATTTCAGAGGATTGTGGCTGTGCTGACAGTGGCTGTACCTTTTGGACAGACAGTGTGGATGTTGGGGAGGAAACTGGTCTTGAAGTTTGCTATCTACAGAGACAACGCAGGGGATGATGCTCCCCTTCCCCACCATATCCCACTGCCATCCTGTGGCTTCAGCTGGATCTCACTCCATTCTCACTGCTCCTTTATGCTAGGATGATCCAGGAAGGCGAACTGGTCCTTGGGCTGGCGACATGGCTTCTTGTTATCCCTGCATCCGAGGGGACTCCAGGTTAGCACACGGCTGCAGCCAGTTCAGCAGAGCGGTCTGGGCTAAACTGAGGTACAGCTGAGGACTGAGGGCACCTTTAATGAGCTGGCCCTGGAAATCAGCCTGATTATGTTCTAGCTAGTCTCAGCTGGCATGCTGGTGTATCTCTGCCTGGAAGGGCTCAGGCTTCTCCTAGAAATACCTATTTCATTCTCTTTGCATTTTCTACACTCTTTTTTTTCCTCTCTATTTTAAATGTCCAATATTAAAACTATTCTGCAAGTGATTCGTGGATGATCTCGATTACTATTTCATCCTTCCAGCACAGGAATTCCCAAGGAAGCTGGTAAAGCCCAGCTTAGTCTCGATTTCATTAATTTTCCTTCTTACTTAAGTTTGCCTAATTTTCATTGCACTAATGGCAAAATATTTGGAAGTAGGCTTAGGATGTAACTATATTCTGTGTTCAGTTGAACACAACATTTTATAAGGTTTGTCATTAACTTTTAAAGAAACTTAACAGAACAGTTGAAATTACTCTATTGACTATACCACACATTATGGACCTGTGAAAATTGGGCCAAATTCAGCTCTAGATGTTAGCAATCGACTTCCTTGTCTGGTTAACTTGGCCTACCGAATCTCCTTCAGAACAGCAGATAAAGCTGAACAAGGATCTCATTTCGGGGACTGCTAAACACTTTCTGCATCTTAAACTCCCATTAACCTCTGCACTGTAGAGGAACACCCTTACATTAGGCTAATGGATGGGGCAGCAGGTGTCAGTGAGCCGTTGCTCAGGGCTTGCTGTGCTTCCAGGGGAGACTTGCTCTTTCTTTACCACAAAAAAAGTGTGTGTGTGTGTGTGTATGTAGGTGAATAGACAATTTATTGAATTCATGCTTCCATAAAAGCAAGGAAGGATCGATGAAAACCCTGTTATATTTCCATGAATTTAAAGGTGCTGAGACCTTATAACGCTGTTGATATTTCTACTCATTCTGAATACCAAAAGATCTGGTATAATTATTTTTGTGAAATAGCTTCAGGAATGTTCCTAGTGCTGAATTCAACAGTAATTGCAATTGCAACATGTAGAATCAAGTGTAATTTTGTTCTAACTAAAGAAAGACATTTTACTTTATTTTCTATTGCTTTTCAAGGAGAGGCACAGTGAATTTTTAATACTTCACTGACCCTTGACTCTGAGTGATGTTAGCCTGCTATTGTAAAAAAGTATGAGCTTCTTCAGATAATTATTAGCAAAGTACTCTAAGTGAACACTTGATATTATTTAAGTTAAAAATACAGATTGTGCTTCTGTCAGTAAAGATGGCTGGTACAAACCTAAAAGTCTGGTGGTGTATTGAACTGTTTGTGTTCATAAATACAGCAGAGGATCTCTGGTAGGCAGCTAGCTGGGGGAGATCTTGTGTCTTTGTGTAAAACAGCTATGCTTTTATTATCCCTGCATGCTGAGGAAGAAGGAGAGCCAATGTAGCTTTTTTACTTTAACAGTTCTCTTAATAATAATGCTTTCCATGTTGGTAGAATAAATCTCCTGGCCCCTTTATTAAATCACAAAAAATAAAGGACCGAAAGCAAGAAGGAAAGGGTTATGGCACAGGAATAAGACATTTCACATGAGCTTTCTTTATTCTGCCAGTGCAGACTCCTCCCCCCACCCCCCTTCTGTAATTCTTTTATGTGGTTGTTTGCTTTGCTTTGGTTTTGGTTTGTTGGGGGTTTTTGTTTGTTTAAAGAAAGCATGCAAGTCAAACTAAGGCTTTTCCTGTGAACAGCATATGACCTTTGTGAAGGTGTATACTCTCAAGTTACTGGGCGCTATCAGGGAAGAAAGTTCCCCTCACCATTGTGGAACAGCCTATTCCCTGCACTATCCAGGACACCAGACTGGGCAGTCCTAGTTCTGCCTTTTGACCTCTTACGTTTGTGTGTTCTGTAACAATGCACTATTTAAAAAAATAAAAAGCTCACTCCTCAAAAGCTGCTTGGGAGGAAAGTTTATTTTGTGGAATGTTTCTCACTTCTCTCAGAAATGCTGAGGAAAGGAAGGACTATTAATTCTTGGGGGAAGAAAAAAAGGTAGAAAAGGAAGATATTCCCCTCTCCCTCCCATCTCTTGGAAATGCATTGTGCTTGTAATAGAGAAAGGAATGTGCCGTTGGCAGGGGTATGGCTGAAGGGCTGATGAGGATCTCAGCCTTTGGAATAACAGGGACAGGTGCACCAGAGAGTAGTTTGGGCTGGTTAGGCAAAGGCAAATACACACTGCCCAATAGCAGTGAAAGACTGAAAACAACTGAATGCCTCGAAAACCCTGAAAGGCTTGGGAAGATTTTTCTGTTGTAGCCCATAAAGCCTCGCATGCTCTTCATGGCAGGCCTTGCCATGTTTGCACAAAGGCTCGGGCTTGAAGCCCATGCAGCAAACTCTATCCTATCTCTCCAATCTTCCTTTTAGCAGGTATTTCATTACATGACATTCCTTGATGTCTCTTCTCAGTGACCTCAGGGACATCCAGCCCTGCCTTATGTTTACATCGTATGCAACAGGAATTTGAGTGATACATGCAAGTACTGCAAAGGCAAGGCCTGATGCAAAGGGGCAGTCATGTGTCAGTAGTTATACATTGCTGGTCTGTGTGGCACAGCTTGGTATTCTTCCATCTCCACTCACACTGGGGGTAGAAAAATAGCAAATTCTGGCTCAAGGAACAGCATTGGAAGAGAAATGTGCTGGTGCAACTGGCTTTTATTAGTTATTTCTGAGAGAAAGGGCGAATCACTCACAGATAGCTATATTCATTTTGACAGTGGGTGGGAAGAGGATCACAGGATCCCTAACCGGCAGAGTTTTAAAAGAAAAGGACATTGACTTGGGTGTCAGGCTGGGTATTTTCACCTGAATGCTGGCCTAGGACCCATGGAGAGGGTTTTGGCAGCAAAGACACGTGCTTGAGCCTTGCTCTGAGCATGAGGAATGGCTCACAGGCTCTCACCACACCAATGTTGTTGTGCAATATGCAAATTTTCTTTTAACATAAGAGCATACCACAAACATCGCATTAGCTGGAGAAAAATGTTAGCCACAAGCAAAGAAAGAAACCCTTTTATTAGCCAATAATGCAGATAAGATGGGGAAGGTTCAATGCGGGACAGATGAAAATGGATAGCAAACTATCATTTAAACAGCGAACCGTTTGTGAAAATACCACATTTTGATGATGTTCCCATGGACATCAGTCAGTGTAAACAAGTAGGTGCTAACAGCATCTGCACTGAATTATTAAAACAAGCAAAGAACATATGAAGTCATAGACTTTGCAAAGCACTTTTTGTTTACTGATTCACACCATTTGAACAAAGTGGAAGGAGGTAATTGTCTGCCCAACGTTGAAAACAAAAGGCAAAGTTGTATACAAAAGGCGAAAGGATGTTTTTTTTCCTGGTTGGCATGAAGTTTTTTTTTTTCATATTTTATATAGACTTGGTAGTAGAAACCAGTGCAGTTTTCTCAGAAAATATCTTCTCTGGGTAAGTTATTTTTAATAATTAACACATGATGAGGACACAGCTAGAATATGTACAGATACTGGGGAGATGCTAACATATGGTAGAAAGGCATTGTGACCCTTCAGTCCCAGTGCTGGGACTTTGGATAAAGCTTCTAGGATGGCTGTGTGTAGGTAAGCATGCACTCAGGTGCATTTGTTCACTTGATTTAAAAATTGGAGGCCAAATAACAAATGAAAAGTGAAACTCCTTTGACCTAATGAGAGGTCTGAAGCAGGAAGATGTATGGCTTCAGAAATGAGGTTGCAGTTGTTATGAAATTCTCCTGTCCTTTTTATAAGCTTTTTGGATGTGTTTATACAGACGAATCAGATTCCTAGAGACCTGCACCTCACTCATATGGACATGCCTAATACCTGGGCTCATATGTGCTGTGCTAGCTCAGGGGCACCACTTCACTATGCTTCTTAGACCTCTCGTTGCAGGTGGTTTTTCTTAAAAACAAAAGCTCAAGATGATGGACGCCTTTTGGAAATGATTTTATAATTGGACATACTGTGAGAGATTTAGTTTTGGCTAGGCTGAAGCATTATCACTTGGGAGCCCTGAAAGTTTTTTGAGAGTTTGAAAGGAGGGGACAATGATCTCCGTTAGCAGGAGGTCTGAGCAGAGAGGTGTGTTGAAGCAGCGTTTCTTGAATTGTGTGAATACCTACCCACTGCCCTATAATTCCTTCTGCCATGCCCCATTGCACAATGTTTTCAGCACAAGGTCTCCCCTGGCTGCAGGGGTAAACTTTGCTTGGGAGGCAGGTGATCACAGAACACTTTTTAGCCTGTGCTGTGCCCAGGTACGGCACCCTGGGGCTGTGTCCAGGTGGTGCTCTTGTTAATGCACATGCCGGAGAGCTGGAGCGTCTCCAGGGTTGTGAAAGCATTGCTGATGTGCCTGGGATGGCAGACTACCATGACAGGCACCTTGGGCTTGCTCCCCCTGGAAACTTTGAGCTGTCCCGTTTCTACAGTCCAAGTGACAGGAGAAGAGGCTGTGTGGCCTCTGGTGCCTTCATTTCAGATCTGAGTCATCAGAGAGGGGGAGGATGAGAAAAAGCTGGCTCAGCCTTTGCCCCTGGCATTTAGGATCGTTTTGGGTTGGTTACTCTCTCAGCTAGAGGAGTATCTCTGAGTATTTGGGTTTTCTTCATACCCCCCTGCTTTTTTTTCTTCTTTTTTTTTTTTCCTCCAAGTCTTCAAGGCTGTGTAATATCAGTAGGAATGCTAGTGTATATCATGATGTATTATATCATGATGGAGAAAAGGGCAGCTCTTTCTCTCATGTGAAATAATTTCCCTCAATTCAGATTTTTTTAATTCTTCATGTTTCTTTGTGTACTAGAAAAGAGATACTCTTATACAAAACAGAAATGAAAGGTGTAAATTGCTGTTGTTTGGCTTTTGGGTACACACTTTTGAGGGTACAGGCATTTGGAAGGGATAGGGAAGGGAATACAAACCTGTTGTGCTACTATGTTCCATCTCTATTCTCTGCAGTGGTCTAGTCTCAGATGTATTTCTTGTATCGTAGCTAATCTAGAAAGGACCTAGGAAGGAAGAAGGAAAGTGAAAAAAGTCTCTGCTGGGAAAAGTCCAATATACCAAAAATACTGTTATAAACAGTAATATTTAGCGATTTGTCATCAGACATTTTTGGCTTCTAAAAGCTCGTAATAAATTGATAAACCAAGAACCTCTAGTATTCCAATGTGAAAAGAACCACACATACAATAAAGAAAGAGGAAAAAGGTGTGACTGCTGGTTGTGTGGCAAATCTTGCCCTTGCTAACAAGGAAGAACCGAGGCAGGTTGCTTCTCTAGGATGAAAATCCTGCTGAGTTTTCAGATCACAGGATGATTTAATTAAGTGATGGACTTCAGTAAATCCTTAGGGAAACTGGAAATGAGAAAGCTCAGCAGCTGAGCTTCTAGATCCAAGCATAAGTGCACAATGAATATCCCCCTGTCCCGGTGGGTGCTGATTCAAAGCTGCTGGATTTTGTCAGTATTTCGTTGCACAGTTCTTAAACTTGTAGCGCATTGTAGATCTTAAACAAAGCTTTGAGGGCAAAACAATTTAGCTCCAGAGCAAAATCTCCAATCTCTGTTTACATCAGGGAAATGACAAGAGGTTACAGTCATACTGAGGGTAAACTCTGGATTTTTTTTTTTTTCTCCTCCTAAGTAATCATGTTTTAATCAAATCTTTCCTATGATGAATGTATTAATACTGGAGGGTTTGTTACAAATGTTGAGCAAAAGGCTTGAAAGATATCATTAAAATACATTATAGTGAAGGAAAAAGGGAAGATATAGATAGTATGGTTTTCTGAGTTTATATATTTGGGAAAGAAAATAGGATTATCTCCTGGTGGTGAAAACCAGTGTTTCTCTGACAGTGCAAAGGAAGCATTTAAAAGGAAAACCAACTTCCCCCATGTTAATAAAAGCATTCTAGTAAATTTTAAGGTAGTAATGAATGTGATTTTCTACAGCTAGGTTTGGTGAGACACTAAGCCAGATAGTGCCTGGCTTGCAGAGCATCACAGAGTGATCTCTGGCAAGCACTGGATGCTCTGCAAGAATCAATATCTCTTCACACTGTCTTGGGATATTGCTCCCATGCAAACCATCACTTGGCAAAGCTCTCAAGTAAGTGTCTAAGTGTCAGCTTCAGTGTTTGCTCAAACCAGGTTTTGCTAAAAATGAATCTGTTGACTTTTGAGCATGTTTCTGAAAACCTGAACACCAGCACACTAACCACAGGCATTTTGCAAGTTCTGCCAGTCCCCTCTGCTACCTGCTGATTCCCACCCTCCCGATTTTGATGTTCTCAAGTTAAGAACTTCCATTGTTCTGATGTCCATTTATCCCTTGATGCAAACAAATGTCCCCTTGGTAATAGCAGGCACAAAACTCTTCCTGCATCCTTGGTATGGGGCAGGTGGCTGCACCTCGCTGCCTTTGTCATAGTGTATGTTTGCACAACACAGTGACTGCTGCAAGGGCTGCTGTCACTCCTACTCCATGTCACCCATCACTGGCCTGGGACACAAACCCTGTCTCACATAAAATCCTGGGTTTGGGCTGGAAGCTT
This sequence comes from Erpornis zantholeuca, assembly GCA_013400515.1. Taxonomy (NCBI): domain Eukaryota; kingdom Metazoa; phylum Chordata; class Aves; order Passeriformes; family Timaliidae; genus Erpornis; species Erpornis zantholeuca. Next base: position 87,210 of record VZTN01015880.1, on the reverse strand, counting down.
GTCTTTTGAACTGGAAACCAACTCCTTATAGTTGCATGATGAGTTGAGGGGCAGTTTTTATAAAAGCTTTACCGCTTACCCAGGATTACCTGACCCAAATTTATAGGATTTATTTGCCATAATTTAAAATAACCATTTCCTTGCTGAGGATAAGAGAGTCTCTGGGCTCCTGCACAGGAGGTAGAGGCCACTGTTATTTGTGCCCAGTGCCTCCTGCACCCAGGTGCATCTGACCCGCACCTTGTGTTGCTTTCTGCCTAACTGCAAAGTTATCCTGCTTGGACAACCTTCCTCCCTGCACACAGCCCGGGTCTCATGGGCAGCTCTTCCACAGGAAAGCAGCCAGCTTTTCTCCCAGGCAACACTGAGCTGCGCTTGGACGACACTGCTGACTCCGGCAGCAGCGGTTGGGACCTGGTGTTACAGAAATTACGCATGCCAGCCTCAATACCTGGGTTCGACTGTATTTCCACTGAACCAATAAGCTGAAAGACAGATTCCTCTATAAAAGTGCTTTTTATTAATAGCATTACAGCCTGAGTTGGACTTCTCTCAAGAGGGTCCTTGAACAAAGAAATCCCTGGTTCACCTGCTAAAGCAGCACATGGGCAAATAATATCTTTCAAACAATCTTTGTGCGTTTTGCTGGCAAGGAACAAATAATTTATGTGTTGGACAAGTTTAGAACCTCCAGGTAATATAATATGTTCCTAATTTTCTCTTTCTCACTCTTACATGTGATCCTTAAAATAGTCACGGATGTCAGAGGCAGCTGGGTCCACAAATACACTTGCTACTATATTTTATTGTAATAAATAATAATAAAATATTATTATTCTTTATTATTATTATTAAGATTCTGGAGAGTCATTCTCCTGTACTTTAAAAGAGCCCATTACAATCTTTTTTAGTAGTTGTTGGATGTTATGCAGGTCTCTGTCTACACTCCTGTACTCTAGCTCAATTTACTCTCCTCACAAGCTCTAATCACACTTCAGCAGTCATCTCTGTCTGATTATTACAATCCCAACCAGGATCAATCTGAGGCCAGACAGTCCAACTTCCCCTTGCCAGTAGGGTCAACTCCACATGTGTTTTTCAGTTGTTTTATCTTGCTCATGTGGACGGCACAACTCCTTCAGCAACAGGCCAGCGTTGGCCCAGGATGGGTCATATTCAGAACAAAAAATAGAAAGTAATGATACACATTGACCTGCATCTTCCCTTAACCTAGGAATTTGATTTCCCCTCATAACAAAATCCCCAGGATTCCAGGGGTGATGGAATATGAGTACCACATACGCACGCACACACACACACACACACACACACACGGTGGCCAAGCACCTCCTTCCTCACAAGCCAGGGCTCCAGCCTTGTACCCTTGCAAGAGACACAGTAGTGGAGGGCTGCCTTCCTTTGGTCTTGGGAGCTTTTCTGAAAGAAGCACTAATTCTTAAATATGTTAGGAAACAGTGAAAACGTGGTGGGCCTGAGGAATTTCTGCATGAGGACAGAAGGGGAGTGAGTATCTTGCCTCAAGATGCATGACCGGCAAGGAGAGAGCCCATTAAGATTCAGGGTCCTTCTGTTTCCTCTAAGTCAGGAGATTTATGCTGCACCCCTGGTCACATATTAGTGCCCTTCACTCTTTGTGACCTCAGATAATAATATAATAAATCACACAAAATCACACAATATAAACACACAGATCTTTGCATGCATTATGGTGGAGCTAACTTTTTTAAAAATTGGTTTTATTCTCTAGAAATTTGGCTGCCAAGATTTGGGACAGGAACATAATTCTGGTTTGTCAGGAATATAATATACTGTTTGATTGAATTTTGCCAGAGGGAACATGTTCGTACTTGCCTGCATGTTTCAAACAAATACCGTCACTGTGTGGGGATTTATCCCCCAGTGGCTTCGCTATTGAGAAATAGAAGTATGGCATACAAACATTTGGATAAAAAAAAAAATACCCTTACCTGGGTGCAGCTGGATGCAGCAGGGTGATGCCAGTGAACCACGGATGGGGATATGAGTTATGTCATCCATAATTTATACAGAGACTGCAGGATCCCACTTTGGGATCTGTGTAGCTTATAGATGCTACAGGACATGCATATAACAGCTAAAGCTTTAAAGGTATTGATTTGCATTCCTGCCATTGCTGCTGCAATGTGACAGCAGGAATTCAAGACACCCTTGTGTCAATTGACTAGATATGCCACAGCCCACAATTCATATTTATCTGTCACCTCCCAGTGGACATTTAATTTAAAAATAAAGGTATCCTAAGATCACAGAATTTTTTGTGATGGAATGGACCTTAAAGAGCACCTAGTTCCAACCTCCCTGCCATCCACTAGACCGGGTTGCTCAAAGCCCCATCCAGCCTGACCTTAAACACTGCCAGGGGTGGGGTATCCACAGCTTCTCTGGGCAACCTGTTCCAGTGCCTCGCCACCCTCATCCATATTTTTTTCTAGGGTGGATTCCTCATTAATTCTTTGTACTTAAGGCAGACGCCCTTGACCAAAAGCTGCTCACTCTCGTGTTTGTGTTAATTCTGATTTGGTACCTGGTGGGAGGTGGCAGGGGGTGTTTTACACCCAAGGTGTGTGTCAGTCTGGTGCAGAAGCCCTGGAGCTGCCAGGCAGTAGAGGTGCCTTTGCTGTGGCTGTCCTGCAGCCGTGCACTGTGGCCCAACTCAGGTGGCTGCGGATGGTTCAGGTGATGTGTTGTGTTCCAGATTTGAGTAAAAAAGGTTTCATTTCCACTTCACTAGCTCGTTGAATTTATGGGCCTTGTTTCTTAAGTCTCCTGGTACTTCAGTGGATCAGAACAGCCACAATCTACTCATCCTCCCATCCAGGTTGTGGCATGAGCTTCTGTCACCATTACACCCCAGAGTGACTCTACAGCATTTAACTCAGTATCCAATCAGTGGCATCCATGACTTTATTCTCCCTTGACCATGAAATTATGGCTCTCCAGTTGAAGAAAAGAGAGCACAAACAGAGTACTTCATGGGAAATGCAATTTAAATTACAAATATACTATCTTCAGGCTTTGGATATGTACTGTTTAGCAATTATTTTTTAATTTAGGAACCTTAATAAGCAAAGTAACATTTTGCTTCCGAAAAGTAAAGAAGAGAGAAGAAAATAAGAAAATCCATTGTTTTATTTTTACTTGTATTTCTCTGTTACTAGTTCTTCCTGTTATCTATTAAAAAAAAAAAGGAATAGAAAGAATAATTATCTTTTCCCAAATCTCTTTAGAAAGAAGAAAAACTACAATCTGTAGAATACTTCAATCTGGATATAAGTAAGGGAAAAATACATGAGGTTCTCAACTATTGTTACTTGTACACTTATTCAAATGCTGTAATTTTGTCATTTTGTCTCTGGTCCTGAATGGGCTGAGAAAGGGAGACTCGAAGAAGCCCACCTCCTCTGATGCATGTTTTTAAAAGCATTCAAGAATTCACCAAACTCAGTCTTCAGCCAGGAGAGGCTGGCCGACTAAACTGTCATGTACTGTTGTCTTCTGAAAGTGGAAATAGTTCGTGGAATCTATTATACCTTAGCCTAAGAAGTGCCATATGGGATATTTTAAATTTTGTGTATATTTTGTGTATATTTATATATACACACATATATATTTAGACATGTATGGAGACATATATTATGCAAGCATACACATAATATCTTATTCTATGTTTTTATATTTTAGTAACTTGCATGTATGTGCATACATATTTAGTGAAGTACTGTTATTTTGTTAATACGACTAACACTTTTTGTACCTCCTTTAGTGATTGCCACATGAGTTCCTCAAGGATAATGGACCCTAAGATGAGAGAGGCTGAAGGAGATGGAGAGGACAATTCAGGTAGAATTTCTCCCTTCCCCACTGAATGAAAAGTGCTGTGACTTCTTGAGCTTCTACGCCTTTGCTCTATCACAGAAGAGAATTTGTTTGTCTTGAGAATGCATTCTGCCTTTCTCTTTATCTTTTTCCAAGAGCTGCTACATGTTTTCAGCATTTTCAGAGGCTTGATTTAAGATTTTTGTAGCATCTTGTGACCGAGCTAACTTTTTTAACGAACAAGGTCCAAGAGTAAGTGAAATGCTGACAGGGATGCCACGCAATGCTGTCATACCAGCTTAAACGGGCCAGGCACAAGTTGTTGGAATTCTTGTGCAAAACACTGATTTAATTTTAAATAGTTTCCCTCACAGAGCTTGCAACTGATCCTAATTTAGGTCTTTCCTCACTGAGCAGACTAGAATTGCTTTTCAAGGTTATTGCTTGATTCCTAGATGAATACTTTGTGATCTATTGAATCTTGTAATTAGCATTCAGAATATTCTCGATATATTATAAACCCAACATTTTAAAAGCATTAGCTGCCCGACACTGCACATTCACCTATGTATGCCTTTTTTACATTTAAATTGGTTTTGGTAGAATTGCTCTTATCATCATGGTTTAGCTTGCTGAACAAAGGCGGTGGGTTTCCAAGTAATAATTTCTTTTTCGTATCCCAGGCAGTTAAGACCAAATTTTTCCTTCACAGTTTAATTACCTCAAGAGGCAAGTAGAAACTCTATTAGGAATGATTCTACACCACTGGTTATTTGCTATGTCTCATAAACATTGGAATCCATTCTCCAAGATAACATAATTTCATGGTATCAGTATAGTGCTGAAAGACATTAATGCACAAGTGGACTGTGTTGCATTTTCCAGGAAAACAATGCACTTATGCAAAAAATTATAAAGAAATGTTACTGTTCAAAAATTTACACATGCTGCTGATTGCATCTTCTTTATGTTTCTTCACTTAGGAAAGAAAAAATCAAAGTTCAAATCTTTCAAAAAGTTTTTTGGTAAAAAGAAAAGGAAAGAGACATCATCTTCTGTGAGCAGCAGTCTGAAGTTGTGCCAGTCAACAAGTGATGTCGCAGCCTCTCATGACATGCGCATTAGTTACGATTCTGAAGATGAACTTGAGTAAGTCTTTGGACTCTGTCTGGTAAACAAACACAAAATTGCTACAATGTTTGTAGTTTAAAGACACCCCAAAATTTCCCCCTCCCCTTGTTCAGAATGCTGTATTTTCAAATAATTGCTTTTCCTAGGAAAGTAGAAATTAAAATGGCTGATGCAAAGCAAATCAGAAGGGAATTGGATGGAGTATAGCAAGAAATTATTAATGAAAAAAGCTTTCATTCAATCATAAGTAAGCCTTGGGTTATAATTTCAAAAGAATGTAATTCCCATCTTCAAAAATGAATTAGATACTCAGTTTATATCCTACCGGGATTGTCTTATGCCCCTAAAATGTAACTGCTAAGGATTGTTAGACAAATTTAGATGCCTAACCATTTATGCTAGAGTTTGAAAACAAGGAAAGAGTATCAGGATGCCTGCAACTGAAATCAGCAGGATCCAGAAGCTCTGAAGGCTTTTTTATCTCTGTGTACATCTGATGAAAAGAAAAATGTCTGCATTTGAGTTATAGAAACACAGATTCATAGAATGGTTTGAGGTGGAAGGGTTTTTAGAGATCATCCGGTTCCAACCTCTCTGCCATGGACAGGGATAGTTAGTTACCAGCTGCCTTTTGTGATCAGAGAGAAGTCAGCATTGCTAACAAAGCTTGTAGCATCCTTATACATGAAATAGGCTCTGGAAGTGTATGTATCTCCCCACTGAATGTAAACAGAAGCTTGGGATAACCAACTCCAATGTAAATAGCTGCGATTTGATGTCTGAAGTTAGACCACATGAGTTCCATCCTGTGTATCTCTTTGCCTCTGCAAACCCTGTCTTCATCCAGACATTGCAAAAATGGTACTCATTATGAAAGGTAACCATGAGAGACCTGTTCTAAACATTCAGATATGTCTCTGGATGGAGAGGTGGAGTGAAGGGCCCCTTGGCTAACTAAAAAGCAATTCTTTGCATTGGTGGATGTTGTGCCTCTCAAAAGAAACCTCCGAGACCTCAAGCAAGAGATGCTGCTGTGCCCAGGAATGGGAAAGGAAACCATATTGGCCATTTAAAATGACATTATTCGATGTGGCCACCAGGCAGCGCCAAACAACCAAAAGAAATTCTTAACAATTGAAGTTATTTGGTTGGTTTTTTTTTTGCATTGGTGGTTTCGGGGTTTTTTTAATTTTATTTTATTTTTGCTTTCATGGCATTGGCAATAGCAATGTTAGTTAGTCCAGCTTGAAGCCCAGGGAGTTCTGGGCTGGCAGCATCAGGTGGTGTGTAGTGTTGTTGTTTGACAACTTATTTACAAGATATGGATGGTGAGACTTTCTTTCCCCCGTGTACGGCTCAACAAGGGGATGTCTAAGTGGGTGCCTTTTCCCACTGTTTTGGTCATATTCCTGTGCTGTAACTTGAAGGGTTGTTACATTATTGTTTCTTAATATTTATTTAGATAAAGACCAGGAAATTATTTGAAAGAAAGGAAAATTGATTTGAACACTCTTAATCTAAGGAGATATGTAGGGTGCATCCATTATGTGTCTGGGAGGGATGCATCTGCTAGAAAGAGGAAATGGGGATGGAATGCTGGGGTAAATGTACCTGGGCAATGACACTGCTAGTGTGGCTGCCACCCTTGTTAAATGTTGGTGTGTTGGGCACCACTGCAACACTGATTGGCACCTACTCCACAAATTGCTGACCTTAGACGCATTGCAGAGATCACATTTGCACTTAGATAAATTGTTTTTCTAATGTTGCTAATGCATTAAGCAGAAGTAGCAGGCCTTCCTTCCTTCTGCAGCAAGAATGTAGATCAACTCTTTCCTGCTATTGTTTTATCAAACATATTTATAGCAGCCATTATGAGGAAAATATTACTATCTGCCATGTTTGTTTATGTTTGTCCTCAATGTCCCTATGACAGTATCTAGGATCCAGAAACACAGTTCTTTTTTCTTTTCTGCTCAATTAACTTGATAGTTACACGAACCTGAACAATTCTGTATTCTTCACTCATTTGCCATTTCATAGCTCCCTGATTTAAAACATTTCAAAAAGGTACTCATACAAAAAATGATGTGTACACACATTTCTTATCCCTTCTCAGTCAGGGTACAAGCTAAGCTGAGGAAAATGAGCACAAGAAACCTCCTAGCAGCTAGCTCTCTGTCTGTGGGCCTCCTCTACCATTCCCATAAGGAAACAAGCTGCTCATGCACCATTTGCAAAAGAAGTTACGTAACACATGCATCAGAAGTAGGAAACAGAATATGAGAGAAACTGCCCACAAAGCATCTCCCACTTCCTCTAACTAGGCCACAAGGATTGCCCATGAAAAAACGTGTCTCACAGGCTTGTAAGAGAAAGTCTGAGGGATCTTGATATAGAGCACTGCACCTTTTAAGGATTTATGCAAATGATTCTGTGTTAGGACTACATCACCTGGAATGTTTTTGCTAATGATCTATATGGCAGAGATATATTAAATACTGCACCATATTTAGATAGTAAAAGGTACTTACTCTTCCTATGGTAATGGTCACTCATTTGCAAGACATGGTCTTACATTAGCAAGAAGTCTCAGTACCGCCTCGTTTATGTGAACTCTCTTCATTTTGCACCTGGGCTTGCCTGTGACACTGTGACACCACCCAGCTGCTGGCTTCCACCCAAGGGGCAGTTGCTTTTTCCATAAAATATAACCCATCTTCTGAGGTTAAACTGTCTTTAACCTTGATTCAGTTTGTTAACATGACAGATAACAGCATTTACAAATTTGTTTTTGTTTTTTAAAGGTGTTACCCGGATTAGCCTGAATGACTGTATTGTATTCATGGAGAAGTCTGGAATCTTGTTTGTGATGTATGCTGTGCATACCTGTCTCCCATTCCACATTCCATTTCAATAGATCACTTGAGTTAAGAGAAATGGCAAAAAAGTTTGCAGGTTTTCAGTCATTTTTTATATTATTCTAGGACACATAAAGGCATTATGGGAAGCAGAGCTTTGTCACATGATAGCATTTTCATCCTTGAGACTGGGCAAGAGCCTGCAAGGCCAGTAAGAGTGTTTTCTCAAGAAAACGTTTCTGATCGGATTAGAGCTTTACAGGTAATTTACACAACATAATTTTTTTTCATATTCAAGAGGTGGAATGTCTTTCCAGGCTTGATTTTTTTTTCTATTATTTGTGGTTGAACATTTGATTAGTAAGTAATATCTATCTTCAGCATCCATCAAATGTTGCATATGTTAATTAGACAGCAGTATCCTGTCTTGGTTCTACATAAATGATAGCTGGAAAATGGGTAGTTTATGTGGCTCCCTAAGAGAATGTATAAAGTCAGGTGTCCTGTGCCCTGGATCATTCAGTTGTGAGGTTAAAATAATGATATGTCATTGACTTCAGCTAAAAAAATGTTGTGGGGAAACCTCCATCACTATCATAAGCTAATGTATTTTATGCCATGCTGAAGCTGAAACTCCAGCCTACCATGAAATTGGGACCTCCGCCTCCATTTGGACTTCATGCAAAGCGAACAGAGGATGCTGGGACCAGTTCTGAAGATGATGGATTACCCAGAAGCCCTCCAGAAATGTCTTTGCTTCATGAAAGCCTAAACTCAGGCATGAGAACAAGAGTGAGTAGTTCCAATGTTGACAAAAATTAGTGTTTAATGACTTATTTTACCTATATGTGGAAGGTAGAATAAAGTATTTGGTTTTATGTATCACTATATTACCTCTGAGCAATTCAGAAATACCTTACTCCAACTGGGACAACACACTCTCTCTGTGTAAACAGCTGTTTAGAACCTGTGTCCTGTTGAAATATGAATATCACACCATAAAATGCAGAGCTAGGAAGAAGAGTATGTGTTTGTGTGCATGCATGGCAATGCTGTGTTTTTTATAGAGACTACAAAGAGCTGCCAGGCATAAAAAAAATAAGGCTGAAAAATCTGTATTCTTCCTTGAGTGTGTTGATAAGAGAGCTCTCTAATGTTCTTCTAAGTTGTCATTGGAAAAAGAAACATAAAATAATCTGAATGGTTTTTTTATGATAGTTTTGTTAGACATTATTTCATTCTTTATCTGCATGTCTTACACTTTATGTTTGCAGTGTCCTTGCTAATCCTTGACTACAGAGAAAAATAACTTACATTGTCAGTACCTCTGTGCACTTTGTGTAGATGGTTTCTGCGATTATATCCACCTTGTTTGTCATCTTTTACTGAATCTCTTCCTCATTCCATCCCACAGTTCTCTGACTCTCACAAGCACCTTAGCTCTTTGAGTTTAGCTGGAACAGGCAGTGAAGAAGAAGAACAGGTAACTTCTGCCAAATGTATTAAGGGACAAGCAATTATCCATAAGAGTTTTTAAAAGAAATATAAAAAATATTATTTTGTTGCCTGTCTGTTGCAAAAAACAGCTTTGTATGCATGTAATTGCCTGCCTGTCTGTTTGCTGTGTTAATGCCTGTCCGTCTGACATAAAAACTATGATTATTTGTCAACATAATCCTGATGCAAAGTGATCTCCCATTGATAACAATTAAGGTCTCTAGAAAAGCTCATATCCTTTAGCAAACTTTATCAGCATTATTTAATCTCCAAGCACAACCAACCAGATTTAGACACTGAAGCAGAGCCCGTTTTTTGAAAGATGGGAAATTGCGGTGCAGTCTGCCTGACTTACACACATAGGATGAGGGATAAATCTTACTGAAGGGGTGGGAACAAGCTCTAGATCCTCTGAAATCTGCCCAGACCATTCTTTAAGTACAAAGTTACCTCACACTGACACAGAAAGTGTTTGCCTGATGACAGTGGCTGACACTGCTGCTTAGGAGTCTGAGCTCAGCCTTCAGTTGGATTCTGGCTGTGAATTTTGCTGAAGTGATGTTTTTCAGAGCTCAAGTATAGGCACATGGATGGCTTGCTTCAATCAGCAGCCAGCCGTTCTGGCTGATTAAAGGGCTTTTTCGAAAAGCTCTGAAGAGTCCCTTTTAGCTGTCCACAGCTGGAGTCGTGGTGGAAACAACACAGGGGGTAGAGGGAAGAGCATTTTCTAGAAATAGGAGGACGGGTGGAAAGAAATTGCAGAAATGAGATAGAGAAACTAGTCTGGAGCTGACCATTTCTCGGTAATTATGCAAAATGTATTTCAGCTGCAGTAGGGCTCAGCAAAGATTTCTGGCCTTACTTCTTAGATTCCACATGAAGCTTTTTGAAAAAACTGTTTATATGCAGTGCAATATTAATATTTTAAAAATAAAAACAACAGAACACATGAAGTATTTCTTGAAAGCTGTTGTGGGCTCACTGTAACTGTGTCCAGTCCAAACGCATGTTTGCTAAAAGAGAATTTATGTCTCTCTGTTGTTCCATTAACTTTACTTTCTGACTCACTTGCTGACTCCCGAGTCGTGGTGGTGACTACACAGTTGCTTAGCTTTTTCCACATGCCCTATCATTTAACTCAGAGTTCTCTTCATCCCATGCCAGTTTGAGAGTGCAGCCAGAATGCAGCTCCACCTGAAGACTTTCCTCCCAAACCACAGGATTTACTACCTGGCATTTTGGAGAAATTAGCCCTGCTTCTTCTAGAAGTCAGAGGAGACCAGTTCACGGAGCTGAGGAATTTTGCACAACACAGCCCTGAGGTTTAGGGCAGCAGCGACACCTTGCTGTGTCTTGGCAGCCTTTTGGGATCACAACTCTCCTGTCTGGGCTTTGGGGATAGGGTTTCCTCATGGCCCCCCACCTTGTGCCACCCAGCACGACCAGCTGAAGAATGACTGAGCCATGTGCACATGAGACTTGGAGAAAGGGGTCTGCCAGCTCTTTCCTTCTCCAGTAGGCTTTGTCAAAGCCAGACTTCATGGGACAAACAACTTCTGCAGCCGGCTCAGCTGGCATTCACTAAGGCTGCTGAAATTTAAGTAAGAAAACAGATTTTGGATTTTCCAGTGTAATGGCCAACACTGAGCACTGCCAACAAGAAGACATGCAAAGTTTTCGAGGAAAAGCAGGAGCCAGAAGAAAGGCAGGCAAATAATGACGTGCCTTGAAAGAGAATATGTGCTGTGTCTTTATCATGGAGCTGAAATGCCAATGTATGCACTGTTAGGTACTAATGTATAATGCAGCCACCTATCATTTGTTGTACATTAGTCATGTTTGACTACTAGACTGCAGGTATTGTAGAGTTAAAATTAATGAGAGCATCCGTTATTCAGCATGTCTGAGCTACCTTCTTTTTCTTGAGTAGAAAGTAGGATTACAAGGTGTGGATCCAGCCTCTGCTAAAATGAATGGGCTTTTCCCCTGGCCATTGAGCAAGCGTAGCAGACCCTCACTACACTACAGAGTATCTTTTGGCTGCAGTGCATATTGCAGAATTCTACTTGCAGAAAATGCCGACTTTTTTACCCCCCCAAAATAAAATGAACACCAACCTGCCCTCCCTTCTCCCCCTTCAACCTCCTTAGTAAAATAGCAACTCCAGAAAACAAAGAAAGAAGAAAGAATGCCCACAGAAGAAAGCATGACAAAGGAGGAAATATCCTCCCATGAAATGAACCGGAATTTCAAGCCTACAAAGGGAGTGCTGTCATGTGTTGTCAGAGGTCATGTTAATGCTGTGACAGATGGTTTGGAAATACCATTTTGCCTATTTGCAAAGCTGAATCTGAGAGAAAGGAGGAACCTTTTTTAGAGTAATTTTTAATAAATTTTCCAGTGTCCATTTTGCATCATCCCTGGAACTAGGGTAGTTTTTGGTGAAGCTCACAGGCAAGCTGAATTCCAGGTTCATGAAAGTATGACACCCCTTGCAGCATTCAGGAGCTGTTTCTGGATGAGTTATTGGCCTCTAGTAGGAATTATCCGTCACTTCCTTCCCCAAAACGGTCTACTAATGAAACTTCACATTTCCAGTAAATGCAGATATAAATACATGAGGTGAAAACACAAGCTGACTTAAGTGTCAATGCCACTAATTCTTAATTCTTTTGTCTTTAGGAGGGTATTGTAGAGTTGGAAGGGACATGTTGACATATAGGAAGCTAAAGATGCTCAGCAAAAAACAACTGTGGGTAGGAGTCTAGCCAAAGTTGCTGGAGGACCAACCCAGAAAGGAAAATGGCCCTTTAGGTTCTGTAACTGAGTACTCTTCATAAACCTGCATCCTAAAACATGCTGGGCATGTATTTGTGTGCTTTAGATCTTCCAGTTAGATGGGATTTGCTCATTCCCACTGGACAGTATATCATAATATTCAAGCAGCTAAAAATGCAGCATTGCTAACACCAATACATCACATGCAACATTAGGAAATGCAGCGTATTTAAAAAAAAATGTCCAAAAGGAAAAGAGGAAAACTTAAAATGGTAACAAACATGGCTACTTATTTGTAGAATTGTTATTTTTGTGTCTTTGCTGCTTTGTTTGATTCTCCATTTGGGGATTTTAAATTTTTTTTTCAGATTACATTGGGTTCTTCTCCTAGATCTCGCTCTACAGACGGTCAGCTGTTCACTAGGCATGGAAGTACCAAAACTGGATCTCCCCGGACATCTGAGAGTTCCATCTCCCCTACAGCCAATTTTGACACTCCACCTGAGCTTTCTGCTTTCTTGGATAATTCTGCTGCAAAACATAAGCTTTTAATAAAACCCCGGAACCAGAGATCCAGTAGAATGAGAAAATTTTCTCAGGTACATGTGAAAATAAATACTGTCACTTTTGACACAAACCCAGAAAGTTCTTACTGGACTTTGTACTTCAAACTCAGATATGACAAAGTCAGTTTGCAGCATGGATTTTTCATTGGGTTTTAATGGCTGTTATCTGATGAGTATCTGAACTAGACACTAGGAACAGATTAAACATTATGAGTTTACCTGTTAGCTCTTGATGCAGTGGTGTATATAACAATTTCTTCATAAATTCACTGTGCAGTACAATTTAGTATCCTGTTTGTGATGCAGAAGTTGGACTGACTGCTTCCTTTCTGACTAAAAAGATTCTCTTAAGTGTTACGATCAAATTGTGTATTTTTCCTAGTCTGGAATATCCTGTAACATCTTGAGTCTTTGGGAGACTACTCATGAAGGAGCTGTTTTAACTTCCAAAATATAATTCGTCTTATATTTTCAAAAAGTACAGAAAGAGCAAGTTGTGGCCTATTAATTGGAGCCAAATTCTGTACATTAGGACTGTTCTAAATTCAGACCTCTCCCTACCCCAAAACTTGTAGATCTATTACATGCTCTACAGTGATTTTAAATACGTCTTAACAGAAAAAAAAACCAAACAAACAAACCCACAATAAAAATGAAAGTGTGTAGTATTTTTAAAAGGCTATTAAAAAGTTTACAGTATTAAAAAAAATAAATTTTTAAACCATCCTTTTAAACACCATTTATCTGATTCTTGTCATATTTTATGAAGGGCATACCTTAATTTCTTTCTTCCTTCCTTCCTTCCTTCCTTCCTTCCTTACTTCCTTCCTTCCTTCCTTCCTTCCTTCCTTCCTTCCTTCCTTCCTTCCTCTCTTTTAGCACTAAAGTTTTCAGCTTTTACTACAATATTTGTGCTTAATTGTTCGCGGGTCTTTTCAATGTTTTAAATATAGTAAAACCATTAATTTGGCTTGCTTATTACCAGAAATATTATTCCCTCTGTCTCAAAATATTATTCAGCTGATATTCTGTATTTCTCCAAATCTGTGAGTGACCTTTCAGCTCAGTAGAGCAGTGCTGTGAGCAGCACAATGATGAGGCCAGTTACTTAGAAAAACATGTAAAGCAATAATTCACCAATCAATCCTCCTCTTTCATTCTAACATGGTTACTGAAATATGGTTGCTTTGTCCAGACTGCCTATAAACTGTCCTGACTGAGCCCTTCTGGATTCCCATGGAGAATGTTCACATATTTTGATGATACAATTTTTAATATTTTCTTGCCCAACTCTGCCTGTGCACCTTGCTTCTGGCTAACTGATATCTTCTGCTTTTATGTTCTCATGTATATGGATTGTGAATGCAGGTAGCATTGCAACTTGTGGTTTTTTGCAATTGCATTTGCAAAACAAGAAGTCATAAGCTGCCTAAAATATCTTCAAAGTGCAGTTTTTGTGTTCTTAGAATTAGGGCTTACATCCAAAGTATATATTTACCCAACAAACTATGGTGAAACAGTGAGCTAATACAGGCACCATATGAAAAGGCATATTCAGCACCTCAGTACTCTGCTTTCAAATAATCATGTGTATTTAGCCACTCCTCACATCAAGTTTAATCACAAAACCTCACAGATAACTACATATGAATTTGTAAACTTCTTAACTACATTTGAATTTGTAAACTTCTTAACTACATATGAATTTATAAACTTGTATCAAAAACTCTTGATATCTTAACTCTTGAAAGAAACAGAAGGCTTTTACACAAAGGAGGCAAGGCTGTAATGCTGTATGACAGTGGGATTACACACAAGACAGCCATATGGGTCAGATACTCAGCTGGAATGGAGTGTCATAACTGGATGGAATTGTTAATCTTTCGCTGTTCCTTCTATGTACCCTTTTCTCTTCAGAGTCATGCTTTAGGAAGAATGGGTCATTTTATTTTTAATGCTAGTATGGAGTAGCAAAATACAAAGGGACAGATTTTTCTCTTTCAAGTGTTGCTTGTTGCCTGAGAGCAGCACAACATAAGCAGTATGCTCTGGAGAATCAATTGCCAAGGACTGTCCCATGGCCATTGTTCTGGTGGACTTCCCATCTACAAAGGCATGAAAGCACTAGTTGTGCAGAAGGAAATGACACTCATTGCCTTTATATTGGTTAAATGCATTATTCCAGGATCTGCTTAATTTAAAAAGGATCCAGTCTGTAGGTTAAGAAAACTGCAAGCTCAGCATTGGAGGCAAGTACTGCCTTTCTCTCTAAGATCTCAGTTGTAAATATAATGATGAATAAGAAAAAAGTGAAGCTGTACATGGTGATGGGACTTTCTGAATTTCTTTTTTACAGAGGACCCAGTCTGAATCTCTGACTGATTTGAGCTGTACCCCAGAGGAAGAAGAAGAGGATGATGCTGTATTCAAACCCAGCAATCAAGAACTGCCATGCAGCACAGCTGCAACACAGAATGTGGCTTCCTGGCCAAAGCCCAGAATGCCTGAGGACCTCCCCTCTGCTTTGAGACCAGTGATGACTCAGCCTGCTTCCGAGTCTGCTGCTGTACAGGAAACTCTGCTACCAGAGAATAAGCCAGAGGACTGCCAACCAACACTGGAAATGACATGTGAGGAGTCTGAGTCCTCACTGCTGACACAAGACAAAGGCTCTGCAACTTCTTCCTACTCCAGTTCAGACACAGAAGTACAAAAGCAAGAAGATTCCTCAGAAACACCGGTTGTGTTGTCTGGGGATGTGTCGATCAATATTTTAAATCAAGAAAATAAGGAACTTCCTACTGTGTTTCCATTAAATAAATTACCATCTGAAGAAAATACTACAATTAGTAAGAATAGCATTGTTCGGTTGGGAAGGTCAGAACAAAATAAACAGAAAGATGATCAAATACCTCTGGAAATGCCCTGTAATAAAGAGGTAAAGAAAGAGTCTACTCTATTGTCAGAGTCCATCAAGGAGTTTTTCATGGATTCTTCCCAGCCCACAGACTCATTCCATGTTTCACATCCTGCTTCCTCAGTGCAGATGGGATCATCTACTTTCTGCTCTCTAGAGAAAATAAATACTGCAGACGAGGCAGCTGCTTCTAGTAAGGGGAACAGTCAGTCACTGGTCCACAAGGAGCAACAGCTGGGGAAGAAAGCTGAAAAAGCAGTCAATGAACTCAATGCCTTCAAAAAGTTTTCTGTTTCCTCTGTACGGGAGAGACCAAGCACCAGAAGCCTGCATTTCCCAGAAAGATCAGAGTTGGAAAGCTCATTAAATACTGGATTCTTCCTGTCCAAAGCAAAGGTCTCCTCAAGAAATGAGAAGTGGCAAGATGACTTCCAGAAGGGATCAGATCTGGATGAGGAAAAAAGTAGCAACAAAAAGCAGACTTTGCTGCCAGAGTCCTACTCTGAGAACACAGGCCAGCCTACAGAAATTTTGGCTGATTATGTTTCTCCGAGTGTTGATGCAGTACCAATGCCAAGCAATACTTCAGTGGTATCTCAGAATCAGCCAAGTTGTAAACATAAAAGTCCTTTTCAAGTGAAACTTAGATCCACCTCACTGTCCTTGAGATACGGAGACAACTCACCACCAGAATCAAAAGGGATTAAAAGATACAGTGCAGAATTTAATTTGGAAAAGGAGGGATTCACTTCCTTTCTAAGAGGTGATAGAGCAGAGATCAGGAAAACAGCCAGTACAAATATTGGTGATGCTTTAAATGAAGAGATCAAACCCAAAGCAAAGTCCTCCGAACAGCTTAGTACCAAACCTCCATTGCCTAAAAAGCCGGTGTTGCAAAACACAACCATTCCAAACACTACTGTAAGCAAGGAGAAGCAGGACAAAGCTATTCATTCTCCTGAATCCAGAAATGAAGACAGAGACTTGGAGAAACACTCACCTGCTTGTAAAGTGCCTGGTAAGACTCCCAAAACTTTATAAAGTTACCTTCTCTTGCAGAGAGTGACCTTACCCATGAGAGAGCATGAGGCAGCACTGTTGTATCTGTCTGATGGCTCTGCCTTCAGTGATGTTGCTCCCTTATTTTCCCTTGCTGAAAAGAGTATCAAAATGACAGCAGGGAAGAAACAGCAGACAGAATAAGATATGTTTACCTCTGATTTTTGAATTTCAGGGTATTGTTTAAAAGATGTTCAAAGTGACACTCAAAAAATAAAGTACACTAGCAAATATTGGAAAACAGAAATATCAAGCCACGAAGTGTCCCCATTTAGAGCTGCTGCATGGCAATTCAAAATTCAGGAGCATGTATTAAGTGTAGTGCCCTTTGTGGGACGAGTGACTCAGACCTCTAGACCTTCTTTTTCACCATAGCATTAAGGCAGAAATGCAGTGAGGCCAGTCACTGACTGCCATGGTAAACACCCCATTTATTTATTGCATCCTGTGAGCTTTTCTTATTCATTTATCCATCTTTATCATTACTCATTCCTTGTTTAAAACAAAAATTAACAACCCTGAAGCTTCCTGGAGTTTAAAGCCAGAAGAAACCATAAGATTGTGTCTACTGCAGGTTGTTATATTTCATCCTGTTGTTTGTCTTACATAATTGGGTTAGAGTTAAAAGAATAATCATATGTCTGGAGACTAATATACTGTGGGCTACAGGCAGAGAACAGAAAAGGCTGGAAGTGGCACCACTGTCTGAGGCCTTTGCAATGAGAGTAAACAAGTTAAGTGAAGCACACTCAAGCAGTTCTAGCAGAAGACCTCTGCTCTTCACTTCAGAGAACAGTTGAGAGGGGAAAAAGAATCTTTAGGTCTTCTGATATGTGGAAGAAAAGTCTTCCCTGTCCTGGACCTGTCTGGGCATGGGTTTGATGATAAGAATGTGAGATGATGCTGGCCAAGCAAATGGTAAGGATTCTCTGTGCCTTTGCAGAGCTTCCCCCCATCTGGTTGCTCTTCTCTGATTGGGGTCAGTCTCTGAGCTTTGGAGTGGGGAAGCACCAAGACAGAAGATCTCAGGGCACAGGAGGCCACTTGTCCTCTAGGGTGACAAAAGTCTCTTCCTGGCCCCAGAGGCAACTTGCTGATGCCCAGAGTGACATCTGATTTCAGTAGTCGGCTGCTGCAGCATCACAGATATTTTTGTAGGACTTTGGCCATGTTCACAGTTTCCTGCTCTCCCTGCTGTCATAAAGGAGGGGATTCATTAAGATCCACTCAATGAAGCTGGATGAGGTCCCCACAGCCATCCAGCCAAAGCCTTCCACACCCTGCAGGCAAGGCAGGTGATATATATAGATATATAGATACATAGATATATAGATATATATGTGTATATAATCCCAACACTCCCTTTAAAGGCATTTTCCTCTCTATGCTGTCCTGAGTAGTTGATTATTTGTAGTAATGCTCACATCTCTGATGGATTGAGAATTTGGGGAGGGTCATAGTGGGACAAGAGAGGAGAAGACCAAGCATAGTAGGGTTGTTCTGGCAGGGTATGGAGGAGAGCAGTGGGAGTACCAGTGCTCCCTCACAACAGCCCTTTATCACATCCCTCCTGCTGAGTCCCAGAGTGCCTGCAGATGGACTGGGGTATCTTCCTGCAGTGAAAGACAATGAGTGCTGGAGAAGGAAAAAGGGGAAGAAATTAAGCCAGGGAGCACCTTTCTCCTCCAGGCTTCTTTTGTGGCTCCTCAGCCCTAGGATGAAGGAGACTCTTGCCCTTAGGTGCAGGACTGCCCTCTGCAAAATAGGATCTGCAGGTGGGAGTTGAGTCTTGGTCTCCGTGGTAGGGATGCATGCACCTGGAATTTGAAACAGGGTTAAGAAGCCCTGCTTTGTTCCCCTCCACCTGAGAGTATTACACCAAATCTGTCTGGCCTGAGGTTGTTTAAAATGATGGCTCAGATTGGTCTGGGATGGTAATTAGTTTTCTTCCTTACTGCCCCACTTACTGTATCAACTTAAGCAAATAGTTTTGCCAAAAAGTTTGCTGTCACAGCTTTCCATGTATTTCCAGCTTCGGTTTGCTTGGTAATGGGTTTTGATATGAGGGCATGCCAGGACTCAGAAAGAGTTTTCTAAATAAAAAGCAGTCTTCTCCAAGCTGACCTGACCCACTGCAGACCTTTCTCTTTAGACACCTGACCAAGCACCTCCTCCTTGTGCTACGTTGCCACCTCAGCCTGACCTGGCCACCTGAAATCATGGGTGAATGAGGTGTGCCCACCTCCTCTGAGTGCTCTGGCACCGCACCAGCTTTATTGGGAAAAATTGCACAGTGATCCCAAAAGTAATGTCCCTCTGTGAGGCATAGGAGAGGCATGGGATGCAGTGAGGACTTAGCAACATCATCTTAAGCTCTGAAAAGTTTCTCCCAGCTTGGTGAGTCAGAACTGTGTCTTTGCAACTGCAAACAGGAGAAATGTGATAAACACAATCAAACACAGCCCTTTATGGATCATGTGTCTTATCAGGCATCTCTGGTGTCGTGATCTGCCTGGACACCCACCCAGCCCTCTCCTAGCCCTTGAGTTCATCAGCCCTTTCAAAGACCTGCGGTCACCATCAGGACACACTTTATGCTGTCAGGGAGTTTCTTCCCACTGCATGTTAGGAAATCCCCGTGCTGAGCAAGAAGACAAGCTGTGAAATTGTGATACAAGGGGATGCAGTTCCCTTCTCATGTACACTCATTTCAAAAAGGCAGTTTGCTGCATCATGAGGTCAGCAGGAGCAATGTGGTTCATTCAGTTCACATTGTAGCTTTTCAGCACTCTTGGTACCAAAGGAGCAGGAGAGCTGATGGGATGCTGGCTTGCCACGCCAGGTGAAAGCAGCACTCCTGCTCCCCAGAGCTTTCTGGGGAACTAGTGAGGGATTGCTTTACCTCTGTTAGGCTGCAAGGAGGCTCTTTAATGTCTATATGAAATTAGTCACCCCAGGAGGAGTAATTTTTAAGTTTCTGGAGCTAAAGGCACAAGTCCTTGCAAGATCTAAAAGGTTAAGCTGTGTGGTTTGGAGTTGATACACTTTGCTATAAATCCTGTAAAGGGCAAAACCAATTACCATATGTTAACAGGTTATTACAAGAACAAAACCATAAGCAATTCTTGTGTGAATCTGCATATTAGGATAAACAAAAATCAGCGACTGAGAAGCTGTAGTGGGAAGACATCCTCTAAAAAGAGAAAAAGAGCCCAGGGAAGAACAATGGACGTAATGGTGAATGAAATTGGTGTGTATTGTCTGGCAAATACAGGCTCTGAAATGACAAGAAAAGTGTTTCTCTCTACATCAAAAAGACATTGCTTTAATGCTGTCCTGGCTACAGCTGAAAAACAAGCTGTCCTTTTTTTTTTTTTTTTTTTTTCAAAAATAAGTTGCTTTCTCAGTTGTGTCAGGCTATTTTGCAACATGGCTGTTTTCCAGCAGTGAAATAGACTTTGATGCAAACAGCAGTTTCTTGAGTAAAAAAAGTCTCTTCTGACATCGGTTGTATAGATCCAATCAAAAGTCAAATACTTCACAGAGCAGCATAGGGAAGAAAGAAATGTCAGAAATACTTAGCTAAATCTTTTAGAATAGCTTTGTCTGAAATTAAGGAATTGAGTGTGTGAGAATTCAGGGTTTGGGTGTCATGAATTAAGGCATGAGATGTTCTTTTCCAGGTATGAGACTTTCATGTCATAAAGAACCTCTGCTACAATGTGTGCACGGAGGCTTTTACATCTAAAGAAAACAGGTCTCAGATTTAAAGAAATCTGAGGCCATCTCTAAAAGAGACAAATATGTAGGCCAGGATATTTTAAATGCTATATGCATTTGTAAAGCCCTTCTTAAAATAACTAGAGTTTTATAAATGAGCAAAGATACACAAGTGTAGAATTAAATATGCATGCATAAGCAGTGTTATAAAACAATGACACTTACATACAGAGGGTGTTATCTCCCTGTGTAAAGTTGTTTGGATTAGTTTTGAGTGTGTTTGCTTTTAAAACACTCAGGGAATCCACAAGCTAGTTTTGTTTGCTGTTAGTGGTTTTACTTTCAAAAGACTCTAAATTCTGGCTCTGACCTTTTGCCTGCACATAAGTACAGCAAGAGTAACCAGTCTTTGCAGTCCTTGCAGGCATGATATGTTCTTTTCCAGGTACGAGACTTTCATGTCATAAAGACCCTCTGCTACAATGTCTGCACAGAGGCTTTTAGATCTAAAGAAAACAGGTCTCAGATTTCAAGAATCTGAGGCCATCTCTAAAAGAGACAAAGTTAATCCATAAATCTCAAGGTAATGGTTAAATATGTCTTTGCTTATCCATATAAGCAGCACACAGAGAAAGGTACATTTGAATACATGAAGTGTATCTGTCTGTCAATAGACAGAAATAGATATGTATTTTTCTTTCACTTTCTGTGTGTGTGTATAAACCCATGCACAATAACAAGTCAATCATAGCTCCTTTTGTACATAAAGATTAATGTTTTATCTTCATCTTATTGTTCATACAACCAGTCTGACACAAGGATAATATCCAAATATCAATAAGAAGTGTACACATTTATTTCCACAATATTTAGGCAGAAGAAATTTCATCTATAAGATCACAGCTTTAGTCTGATGAAAAAAAGAAGTTTTAGTAAAAAAAAAAGTTTTAGTAGGATACTAAGGGAAACAGATACCTGCATTAAACAGGGGAATTTCCCCCCCCACTAGAGGACCACGGAGGCAGCCAGTCCTGCTGCTGTCAGACCACATGGAGGAGAGCTCAGAGAATTCAGATCTGCAGGAGGGAATTGAGAAGGTGGCTGTAGTTCACTTGGCTTCAGAGCCTGTCCTCAGTGGTTGGTCTGGAATCTGTGGAAGTGGTGAAGAATGCAGACAGAACAGCTGATCTTGTGACTGTCCCATGTGTGTTTGGTGGCTGTGGGGAAGACAAGAAGGGGAGGCTTCAGCAGCCTCTGGGTGTGGTTTCAAGTGGCAGCAAAAGACCTTAGCAGCTTACATTAATTGCTGGTAACATTATGCACAGACTGGCTTGACAAGTTCTGACCTGGTATCATTCCATTGTTGGTGGCTTATCCCAAGCGGAAGAAGGGACTCTTCTCTTTCAAAAAAGCCTGAGGCGGAGCCAGCTCCAGGCTTGGAAACCGGGGAAAGAAGCAATCACGAGGTTAAAACTGAATGAATGAGAGACAAATTGCTGCCAGCAATATCCTTTATTGGCTTATGAAGTTATTAAGTAATGAGTTGAATAGCACATTGTTTAAAATAACATGTTGCAATATGAAATGAAGAATATTACTTAGATTTTAGTTTTATTCAGAAAATCTCCCAAGTGTAACACAGAAGGAAGAGGTTCAGCCATGCTTCGACAAAGGAGAAATTAAACACAGGGCATTTATGGTGGCTGTGGTCTGTTAAAACTGGCTCAGCTTCGGAGGAAGGATGCCACTGCTTGCATTTTGTACTACTTTGTTATCTCCCTGTGAGTGGCATTTACCAGCTGGCAGATTCTGTGCCGTTTGCTGTACATGTGACATGTAGCAGAAGCAGGAATTAAAATCGTCCTTTTGAGTACTTTTGGTTCCACTCTGGCTACACAGTTCCTTAAATGCTGTGCTTTGCCACGTGGTAAACCATAAAAGCACATGGACAATCCCATGACTAGATAAGACAGAGCTTGTTCAAGCTGATCAGACAGTCATGAACCAAGAAAGATGTGTGAGCAGCACTTCCCTTGAGAACAGTCACTTCCTGAGAAAGCTTTTTTGCCTCTTTGTGTCCCTTAGGGTTTCCTAGGACAGTCTCAGGTCACCTTAAACTGCCAGCTCGCTTCACCATACTGTCTCCTGGATTACTTCACCACCTTTTATCCTTCTGGCTGGAACAATGGTGCATATATAGTGCCAAGAAACCTTATCTAATTGGAGGTGGGAGGATGTAAAGGACCTCTGGGCAATGGGAAAGATAATAAATAGTGAATATGCCTCTTCTACTCCTTACAGTAATTCTGGCTGATGGATGAGGTAGCAAATCCTCCATGGGTTGCATCTGATGGGTTTTTTTCTGAAGATAAGGCATTTCCCCTGCCTTGTCTGCCTGGCTGGCTTTCTGCAGCAAAGACTTTCAAAGGAATGAGGGCAGAATGTAATTGCTTAAAGACACAAGAAATCCTCTCCCAACAGCAGATCAGTTCTTGATCCTCTGTAGGTGATACTACTCTGCTGTCCTAAGTTGGCCCATAGAGATACATATAAAATCTTTAACATTATGATAAAGAGCTTTTGTTCCCTACTATCAAAGGGACATTTGGATACCATCTCTTGTGGAATGATACCTGGCTCTAATTCGGCTACCTTCTAATTGGCATGACTAGGATGTCTGGCATCTCATGAGGGAGAACTGCCTGAAGAGTAAGGGTGCTTGGTGCCTTCATTAGAGTGTCTGCCTTATGAAAACCATTGTTACAATACCAGCCTCCAGACATGACTGCAGGAAACCCTGTTGTGCCAAGCAATGCAGAGTGAAATAACAGCAGGATGAATCCTAAGTTCACGAGGATGACAGAGAAATGGAAGCACAGATAGCAGTAAGACCATCATATGTCATGCAGTAAATAGAGCCCAGGCATAGCAGTAATTTTGTGAGTGTGGATTGTGTGGTGGGAGCAGAGGAGGAGCAACCTTGATGTTTACATAAAGCTCCTGCGGTGTGACAGGGAAAATGGGACAAAACACAAAGGGGGATTTGGAGTCACTGCAACTAAGATGTACATCACTAGCAGCATCAAGGCAGAAGCCAGGTTGCC
Source organism: Erpornis zantholeuca (assembly GCA_013400515.1). Taxonomy (NCBI): domain Eukaryota; kingdom Metazoa; phylum Chordata; class Aves; order Passeriformes; family Timaliidae; genus Erpornis; species Erpornis zantholeuca. The sequence continues at coordinate 63,701 of VZTN01015880.1, read as the reverse complement.
AGTGTCATCAAAAAGTGTGGGTGGGTTGAAAAGTACCTTCAGGATAAAGATACTGGAGTTTTTGAGCACCAAGACATTACAGGCGGTGAAGGAAGGTAAAGAGGTGGTGGAAGAGGATGCATGTGGTGGTGTGTTTGCAGCTGTACAGCCAGAGAGCTGTTCCTCAGCTCTGAGGAACACTGGACATTACCTTCACCCATGGCAGCTCATCTGTGTGCCGCAGCAGTGCTTTGGGAGCTGATGAAGTATAGCACCTGGTTTTACTGGGCAGTGCACTAATAGATCCTACCCAAATTATCCACCGCCTAAAAAGGTGCAGATGGGCTCAAGAGCATGGCTGCAAGCAGAGGAGAGAATGTGATGGAAGATGCGTTAGCAGACATTGCATCATTTCAACTGTTTGGATTTACTTATGAAGATCCTAATGAAGTTTGTCCTAAGATACTGAGAGAAGATGGACTAGCAGACCTTGACTTGCTAGTGGTTATCTTGCAGGGCTGGGGAGGTTAAGGGGCACTGACTGATGTGTACAGAAAACCATTCCAGGTGAAGCGTAGTTCTTCTGTGTTAGCTGATGCTAACACCATTTCATCTCAAGTGCCAGTTCTGACCATCATATTTGAAGAAGATTTGGACCAAACTAGGACAATTCCTACAAAAGAAAGAGTGATCTAGAGAATATAATTTAAGTTTTCAAGAAAACTTAAAAAAATAGGGAAAACATGGTCTAAGTCTGCAAATGCATAACAGGCTGTTGCAAGGAGACTATGAGTAATCTGCTCGTGTCCATAGTGTGTAGGAGAAGTAGCTAAGGATTTAAATTAGAGCAAGGAAGATTTAACCTACCCAAATAGGCAAAAAAAAAAAAAGTAGAAAAACAGAGCTGTGCCATAGGATAGGTTGCCTAGGGACACTCTGAGACCTGTCCTGTTTTTGGAGAGTTATATAGATACATATTTGTGAGGAAACAATTTCTATGAAACTGATTTTTCAGCAGATCTTGCCTTGCAGTTGAAGGGTAGACTGCATGACATATTGAGATCTCTCCCAACCCTATTCTTCATCATCTTGTAAAACGAGATAAAAATGAAGAGGGGAGAGCCAGTGGAAGGCAAAAAAAAACAGTCATGGGAAAAAGATTATGGGAGGAACAGCTGTTGTCATGCAAAGATGGGGGTTAGGTAGAATGCAGAGAATTGGAGTAACATGCTGTGCAAGAGGGAGGGAAGCTCCTTCAGTGTTGAGGGCTTCTGTTTTATCTGTGCTGCATTTGCACAGCTGGACTTCTGGCTTGTTTCTTCCAGAGGTTTTCCTGCAAGATTTCGTGAGGTGAATGTGAAGGGAAATGCAGGCATCAGCTGGCAAAACATCTTGCTTTGGCATTAAAGCATGGGTTTTTTTCTCTTTTTCATTTTTTAGCTGACATAGGCTTTACAATGTTTTCTTGCTCAAATAACTACTCTGGTGAGGTATAAAAATTACTTGAGAAAATCCCTGAGCAAAGCAAGTTTGTGGACTTTCATAATATGCCTGTGTTGGCAGACTCCAGCTCTTGGGAGAGCATCATGCCTTTCATCTCCCATGCCTTCAAATGAGGCATCTCAAATGTGCCTTCAGAGACATTTGCCTGCTTTCCTGATCGGGGCTACATTCTGCCAAACTAGCCCACAGCACTCCAGAAATGTATCTGACAGCTCCACAGGCTCTGCATCAGCAGAACAGCTGAGGGACCCTAGGACAGTAATCCTTTCTGCCTGGGTCTGCCTTCTCCCAGGCCCCTGAACAGGATGCTGACTAAGTAACAAACTTTTCCTAAGAGTGGGACCATGCATGATTTGAGGACAAGAAGCTTAACTTCTGCTCTGAAAGAGCCTTCTGTAGATTTTGATACATCAGAGGCCAGAAATGGCCAGGAATGGTAAAATCAACCTTCTTGGGTCTAAGATTGTTAGCCCTGTTCTTGTTCCTCATTCAAATACAGAGGAGCTCTACCATTAGTTGGGAAACTCAATTTTGTGTTCAGAGTGAGTCAAACAATGGAGAACCAGGGGGGATGAAGCCAACTGTTCAGTGAATAGACAGGATTTCCCTTCACAGAATATTTGAATACATAGTATTTCTCTTTCCCATAATCCTGGATTCTGCATGTCCTTGGGTAGTAGTTGCGAAGTCAGCAGGGTAGCATTTTTGACTTTCTTCTCCAGAAACTGTCTCTTTTTTTGTGTGTCGCTGAAGGCTCAGTTCTGGTAGAGTACAATGGAAGTTACTGGCCCCAGAGAAGAGCATGGTCAGTGTCAGCAGGGATAAGTCAATGTAAACCTCACATGAAAAGACTGGGAAATCATTCAGTAGTTCTGTGTGCTCAGACACCACAGACTGCTGTGCACAGACACCCATGGCACCTGCAGACTCCAGGGAGCTGGGGAGGGAGGCTGCTCCTAAATGGATGAAAGGAAAGCAGGGACCAGACTAAGGCATGGGCTGGTGCTGCCGGGACATCAGAAGAGGAGGAGCTGAGGGCAGTCGCAGTGGGGGAAAGAGGTTGCCTTTGCAACACCACAGTCCCTCTGTGTTCACCTTTGCATTGTCTGCTGCTTCTCTCTAAGATGCTATGGAAGAGGGAGCAAAAGTGGCAGACCTTGGGAAATGGGTGCATTAGTGAAGTTTGATTCATGTTTCTGCATCTCCCTCACGTGAGGGCAGTGACACTACAACTCCAGTTGAAGAAGGATGCAAAGTGTTTCTCACCAGTAGAATGATAACTTCAACTGTGAGCACAGGAAAATCGCTCTCTGGAGACCAAACTAAAGAGAATTTCTATTTATCCAGGCTGGTTTCATATCCTGGGACCAATCAATATATTGAGAAAGTATGAGCTGAAGCTGATTACAACTCTTTTTCCTATAATCATGTACATAAATAATCTGTCAACAGAGAAAAGTGTGCCTTCCCCCGTGGCTGCTGGAGACTCTGGAAGAGATCCTGACACTCCTACAGAGCCAGCCTGGATTTCCATTGCAAGGCAAAAGCAGAGGGGCATGCATCAGGAGAAGGAACTCGACAGAGAAAAGCTTGTGGCTCCAGATAATAAGTCAAATACAGAGAAACAGAATAAAGGAAAGGAACAAACAGAGGTACTTGCAGTACAAATTTGTGATGCTTTTGTATCACCTCTTGTAGTATTCTTTGGATCTACTGCTGTGTTACCAGTCATGCCATAATGATTACAGATACTTAATGAGTGTAACTATAAGTAACAAAGACACTGCTCTCATAAATGTCTAACAGATTCAAAGTTCTCTGACTATGCAGATATGTAATTTTGTATCTCCAAGAAATCCTGGAACTATGTGTATAAAATTTCTTGGCATACCTACCAGATCTAACATGTGTATTGCATGCTAAAATATCCAAAATGAGGTGCTAAATCATAGTCTCTGATCCTTCTCAATGCAGAGGAAATATGTTCTCTCTAACTATCCTTCTAAGCACAGCCTTTCATTGAACCTCTTATACCTCCTGACTGATTTAACACTGAATGAACAGCTTGGTCCCAGAAGCTCCTAGGTAACAATTTTTAGAGCCTTGAGAAGTGAAATAGGATAAAAATAACTTTTGCACTTGTAAGAGTGCCAATATATAAATTCTTGTTCCATGTATATAGATAATTCAGAAGCCCATGTGGTGCCATGGAATATGGGCTGACACTGCCTCTTCAGAGATCCCATGCAAAACAGGGTAATACCTGTAGCAAATGATCTTCCCAGATGACAAAGCTGTGCCAGCCGAAGTGGTTGGCATGAATCCAGAACACTAACTTGCTGCCTGTTTTGCACCCTGCACAAATAAGAACCCTGCTCTGATGCAGGAGCATGTGTATCCTATACCAGTACAGCACTCCCAGTGCAAATGGCCTTCTTTCTTGCTTCAGGTGGTACTGCTAGGACCCCAGACAGGTGTATTATATCCTGGAATAAGAGAAGATTCCTAGATGATGAAAAATAGTAGTAGTTAGATTAACAAGAAATAATACCTAATAAGATGTCTAGGCAAACTTCTGAACTGCAGTAATGCCAAACATAATCCCAAAATACAGTTTCTATGTCAGAACAGGAAACTCCAGATTTTAGCTGGCAATGATCCCTGAAATTCATGCCATGCATTTTATTTGCCTATAGCAGCTAACAGAGAAACATGCCAAGATGCTTCTGACTGCAGCATGTGAGGCTTGGTGCCACCGTACGACTCCCCCTTTCTCTTTCTCCTACATGGCACCAGGCACTATCACTTCAGGGTAGTTTTTGATACTGGCAAGAAAATCTGTTGGAGGATATGTTTGATTTCTTTTTTATGAAAAATCCATTTACCATCAACTGTCCAAAAATACAGTGCCCTAGCCCACAGAATTTGGGAGATGGAAGAAAAACATAAGAGAATGAGGCTGTTTCCAAATCCTATGTATGCTAGTAGAGATGTGCAAAGGACTTGGAATACATTTTGCAGTGAAGACTATAATTATCTGCTCATACCATTATGAAGAAGAGATACAGAGGGATAGTTTTAATTTGTAAGATTGAGTATCATGGATGTTTATATGAAAACACTGTAACTTTCTGAACAGGTATCAGCTCAAGGGAGAGGATTGGGACCAATGTCTGTTGAACTGTGGCAGGCACCCCATCCACTACCTTTGCTCGTGTTCTTCCAAACTGAACTCCTTCTCTCTGCATTACTTGGATTTAATCCCTCTCTGTGCCTAGGGGCCAGTGAAGCAACAATGGAGCAAACCTTCACACTTGGCACCTAAAAAGACTTCTGAAGAGCAGAGGAAAGACACAAAATCTGAAGCAAAAACCCTACTGAGAACCAATTCACTGTCACATGATGTCCCTGGTAAGAAAAAAAATGCTTAAAATGTAGGCTGTTACCTCACAACCTTGTCAGAAGAAATTTTGCTTGAGTGTGCTGCAGAAGGAGTAGGGGCTAGATCCTAATCTCCTCCTCAGCCCCACATCAGCCATGGCAAAGAATTTTCTCAGCAGTGATGTCTGGGATTTTATTTGGCAGCATATTCTTTTGACCAGTTTGATTACAAAAAAAACAGTAACAAGGGGTAGCCAAAAACTTGTGGTGAAAGAAATGTGAATCATACACTCCAGGCCCTTTCACAGGACGGAGGCCCAAATGCAGTATCCCAGTGTAAAATGTGAGCTAAAATATTTTCAGTAGCATTCAATTAAAACGTGGCTTCCTCAGCAAGCTGGAATGATGTGATCACAAACAATCTGACCATCAGTCCTCCCACAATGAGTTTGTTGTAAATCTCTTCGGTAAATTAAAATTTCAAAGAAGGGCAGAAGTCTTGAAGTAATAAAATTCCTGTGAGCTGAGGGCTGAGTAAAAGAATTCACAAGTGAATACTTTAGCTAATGAAAAGACTCTCTCTTCTTTGGCCTGGATGTTAACATAGAGCACAGCAGGGAATCCAGGTCAACATGTTGAGTTTTGGTAAATTTAGGGATCAAAAGGTATTAGTGATGAAAAATCTGTATTACTTAGAACACAGAATGGTAATTTCCTCAGTAACTTAGTGCAGAAGAAGCTTCCATATAAAATGTAAAGATTTTCTACCACAGGGCAAGGCATGGGAAGTATTTAATACAGGAGGGTGTTTAGTTGCACAGCAAGTAATAGTAAAATATCCATGTGTTGCATTCACAGTAACTCCATCACCTGCACTGGTGGATAAAGAGGAAATAAGCCACTTGAAGAAAGCCAGCAATGCTGCTCCAGATCAGCCATCATGGATGGAGCTGGCCAAAAAGAAATCTCAAGCTTGGAGTGATATGCCACGGATTATAAAATAGAATGATGCAAACAAGTAGCATCTTTCAAAATTAAGTCAACTACTTAACTGAACTCCTACAGACCAGCTAATCACAGCGAAGAATCTCTTGATACGGAAGGGTTTTATTATACAGCTCTGGAGAAAGTGTGCAATAGGTGCAGTCAAAAAGTTTACCTTCAATTTTGTAGCAATCAGAATTGCCATGGCAATGGATTACTTAAATTATGCTAAGGACATACTTACACTTTGGAAAATAAAACTTTTGCCTTACATATTTCCTGCATTTTCTGCTTTTAATGAAGTTTGCATCCAAACAGGATCTTTCCTAAACTTTGCTGAACTTCTGTTGTTGCTGGAAAATTCTATTTTGGTTTTTGGTTTTCTCTGTTTACATTTATAAATTGTGCACTAACATCCTGATTCTGTTGATGTGTTTCACTGGAATCATGTGACACACTTTCTACCAAAGCTGTTAGGCCTACGGAGGTATTCTTGAATAGCTGCTAGTGAGTACTCCATTAAAATATGTTGCTTGAGCTGCATGTTTGCCTAGCTGAGCCAGTGGTACGGTTTCTGGGGTTAGGTTGCATTTCAGGAGGCACAAATATGCACAATTATGTGTGACCATGAAAAAAATTCCTTAGTTCTTTCTGTGAGCAACCTTGGTTGTACAGTGTTTTCAAGCAGGCGAGCAGTAAGGAGACTAAACTGCAGTTGGAAGCTCATCAGTGCATTCACAGTTGCTTTCCTACCTGAATTCATCTGGCTTTCCTTTATGTGAAACCTCATGCCCAGTTAGGAGGATGGTGTTAATAACAATGGTCAATATTAATTTAATTTAAAAATAAGAACTGAAAATCCTGGAGGTAAAGTTCAAACTGAAATGCTGGGGAAAACTGTGAATTTCATCACGGCGTCAGCTTCACATATCACCCCCCACATAATCTTAATTCTTCTCATTAAAATCCAGTAACATACAGATGGCATGTCTGTACTTGACTACCTTTATGTAACATTCTCATGCTCATTGGCCTGAGTCTCCCCCACCAAGAGTCTTCTTGAGTCTTCTCCCACTCAAGAAGTTTCCTAGGCTCTTCACCTTCGCTTATTTAACAAGATTGACAAGATAAATCATTTGCTGCTGATTGACTGAAACTACTCTGAACTTATTTTAAGACCTCCCTATGAGTTACAGAAGCAAAGGACAAACCCTGTGATACCCCACTGCTAAGACAAGCATTTCATTTTGTGTATGCATGGGTGAAGTACTACCTTAGCACTGCAATCCCTAGGTTTATATATGTTTATATGAGTGGTTTTGTTTTTCTTGTCACGTTGCATCCTCTTTGGAAAAATGTGGGGAGACTTTTAGGAAATGTAGTATTTTCTAGCACCTGCGTTTGCTATTTTGATATCTTGTCTTCTCTACAGAGGGGGAAGGAAAACCTGAGTCCTCTCAGTAATGACAACTGCATTTAGTACTGAATAAAGGAATAGAGTTGGGCATGTGAATATCCAAGACACTGTTAAAGGTTTTCAGTCAAGATTGTCTTTCATTGTTAAAAACAGGGGGAGGAAAAACTACCTTTATGTTTGTCAGAGCCTTAGGACAGAGCCAGTGAGCCTGCAGCACTGTCGGGATCATCCTGCATGGCTGCTGGGGGCCTGGAGGGGGCCATGCACAGACCTGCTGCAGGCCATCACAGAGCTGTCAATAGTCCCGACCCAAAGAGAGTTCTGCCAGCTGTCACATGGTTTTCTCCTTCCTGCAGATCTCCTTCCAGTGTGAGATACCCACTGAAATCAGAAGTGGCAAGACAGCTCTTTGTCAAACAGATCCACACCAGAAATAATAACTTAATTACAGGACATGCGACCTTGGGTTCAATTGCCTGAAAGTTGGTTGTGCAAAAACTTTCACACTTCTCCCCCTTGATCAAGCATGCACAATCCTTGATATCAAGTAATATTTTTTTTCCTTTTTGGTATTCATATTCCAGGACCCCATTTTCATATACAATAAAAACCATCTTAACGCCCTCTCTTTCCAAAACACCCTTTCTGAAATAAATAACTAATTAGCATAAAGTGTAATGTTACAATATGCTATTACCTTTTGTAGCAGTCTTGAAAAAAACCCCAGGTTCTCTACTAAAGGAAAATAACATATAAAAAAAAGACCAAATTTGTACCCTCTAATTATTGCCGCCCCATGAAAAGGTTTTCAGGAAATGTAGTTAAAGGTACATTCTGTCTTCTTACAATTCCCTCCCTATTTAAAACAATTAAAACTCTTGAATCATGGCGGAATTCCTGGAGCATGATCTGTGCAGCTGTATGAGGAAGAGTACAAAATCTCTTGGACTACCTCCTGTTTTCATAGAAAGGTGCTCAGGAATAATGGAGGTGAAAGGTGGAGGTATTGTGGCAAGACCTGCACCATCTCAAGGGGAACAAGCCCTGTGTCCAACCCACTTGCAGACATGTCAAGGAGAGGAGGTGAGGGAGCAACCTGCTCTTCACTGGGCACAGGCCTCCTCCCTATGTGGCATTTGGAATCTGGATTTGGGAGCACACCGAGGCAGGAAGCACCAGCTGCACATCAGCCTCTGTTTTGCCATGGGCTGTGACACGATCCAGATATTGATTAGGGTTTCCAGTGCTTCCACTCACTTCTAGGGTTCCAGTGCCAAGTGGGTGACAATGACTGCTGTGTGTGGTGACAGCCAGTGTTGTGAATTCCTACAAGCCCATGAGCAACCTTCATCTGACCTTCAAGGGCAAGACTGCAGCCCTGAAGGCTGCTCAGGCCTACCTGAAACAACTTCAGGACCAATTCTGCCATAATAATGGACCAATTCAAGTGTCTCAAAATACGCTTTAGAAAATCACTAATATTATGTGCTTCTTTTCACATGGTGCATAATTACACTGGAACTGATGGCCACAGAAGGTTGTAGACACCAAAGGTTTAGTTGGCTCCAAAAAACAAGAAGAAAAAAACCCCTTAAGTACTACTTAATGCAAAAGCCAGGGCCTTGGTCTGGGAGCCTGCGAAAGTCTTTGGGAGGTGGTATCAGTGGTCTTCTTCATATTCTCCACCACTGCAATGGTCCTGGCCTTTGTGCAAAAGATGCCACTTGGCTGCTTGAACCTCTGATATTACAGCCAAGGGAAATTTTTATTTCTATATCCAGATTTCTAAGACAAAGGGTCATGCAAGTAGGACTTGCTATAGGTGTCCTGTAGCAGGTAGGCAGAAAATAGTTTTAGAACTCCTGTATTTTTCTTAGGTGAAATGGCTCATTTGTGGAAATAGAAAGATGCAAATAAAAATATAGTTTTCTCCTCTGTATGAACCGTGAGTTATGTTTCACACTCTGAAAAAAGCCTTTCAGCTCTGATCAGTTTTCCTGAGGACCTCATCATACTTTTCCAGCTGAGAGGCAATACAACTAACTCGGGCTGATCCATTTTGCTCAGGCAGCTGCAATATATACTGTTGGAATATAACATCTAACTGGGAAATAAAATGTAAAAATTCACCTTTTGTTTATGACTCATGCACATAAACTAACGAGAGTTGGAATTACAGTCAAAGAACAACGACAAAATAGACTTGAAAAATAGAAGTATCCACTCTCCCAGAAGTGCTGCATGAGACACCTTTGGCTTTCTGTTTAATGAGCAAGGTGCCTTCCCAGCAGTGAAGGGCCTCATAGAATGCAAATGAAATCATCTATCAGGTGTCTTTGAGTGCAAAACCCCTAAATCTGATGATTTATGCAGTTTACTAGTTGGATTACCCTGATCAGCTACCTCCCAATGTTTAGTAATTTTATGTAAAAAAATTGCAACCAAATGATTTTAAATGGACAGTGAAGTGCAATATTTTAAGGCCAAAATACCCTCCTAGTCTTTACTTTGATATGGTGTTTTGCCTGTGCTGCCTTTGACAATAAAAACTGTTGCATTTTTTTTCAAGATGAAGAGGAACATAAAATCTTGTTGCTAGTGAAAATATCCAGCAGCAGCATAGCAAGCAGCTTGCTGTAATTTTGCAATGCTATTAATTCCCTCTTAGTCTCAAGGAGTACGATAAACTTGCCAAAATGTTTGCTTTGTGTACATGATGAGCCCTCTGCTGTGGGTAACAAAGGTTTAATTACAGGATTTTGTGCTTGTGGTTAGAAGATAACTTTTGTACTGTTACAGAGTCAAAGAACCCCCAGACCCCAGTGTGAACACTGGGCAGTGCTGCGTGTCTGTAAAAACCCCTGTGTGATCCTGCACATTGGGGCTGCATGGAGATTAACTCTTGTAGAAGACCTTTCAGCTCCAGTGGGACACTGGTCTCACTCAGGCTCACATCCTCCCAATGTTTGCCAAGATGCTCAACAAGTGACAGAAACCACTGAGTTTTTAAGAAGCATGGGACCTTTGATTGTTTGACTTCACAAAATAAAAGCCACTTATGGATTTTTTATGGATTATTACTCCCAGATAATGCTCTGTATCATGTTTCACTTTGAGGCTGGGGACTCATGGGACATGTATTCACAGACCATTCAGATCTTCTTCCTTTGCAGTACCTTGCAGCACCTTTACTGCAGATTCTAACTCTCTATGTACACTGGCTGTATTCCCAGCTGAAAACCACTCTAGCTCACTTAAGGCAGCTTAAATGGAGATCATTCTGGGAAATGCTGAGCTGTCTCTCTCTCCAGCATCCCAAATCTCTCTCTTAAGAATTGTTAGGAATGCAGGTAAGAGCATATAAGATATTACTGAAGTAAAGTGATTGAGGAAAATTTTTCTTCCTTCCATCTCACACACCGTCACATCGAATACTCTCATTGTTAATTTCTTTTTGCTTTGTTCATTTACATATACAAGTAAGTATGAAATGGTGTGTTTTGCAGGTTCATAATTCCACTGAAGCCTGTTCAAGGTTGCCAAGCCAAGTACTGTGGTACTTGCTAACTCATTGTAGCAAGTAGTCCCCATTTTTTCCCAAATATGGCTTGATTTCTCAGGTTTAGAATTGACATGTAAATTATTACCCTGCCTTTAAGAGTCAGCTCTTCCTGAGAACCCTCTAATTAAAAAAAGGAAAAAGAAAGAATTCTCTGTTCACTGTCTACTGAAAAATGACACTTTGTACCAATGGGTCCTGCAACAATTACCAGTACATGGTTTTTACACTGTCACTTGTCACCCATACTGGCAGCTCTGGGACAACAAGGCAAATGGGCCCTCCCTGCTCCTCTTGGGCCAAGCAGCAGAAAACCATGGCCCCATCAGAGCTGGTGAGGAGGCAGAGGAATCTGGCAAAACCCTTCTATTGCCCACCACGATCTGTGCTGCTCTCCCCAGCCAGCAGCTGGTACAAGACCATGCTGAGGCGAGGCCAACATTATTTACACATCTCTGGGGTCCAGCCCCAGTCACGGGATTGTTTGTGCAGGTGGCAGGCCAAGGTGCTGTGAAGATTTCAACTCTCTATTAGAAATGGGCAGTTGTTGAAGTGCAGAGCAAAGTTTGTCCCAAAGTCAGGCTCTGGTGATTGTTTCTCCCAAAGAAATCCTATTTCCATATTATTTTTATTCCTCCTGCCCTGAATTTAACAAGACTACAAGCAAACCCCTCCAAGTCATTGCCTACATTGAATAACCAAAGAGAACTGTCTGGAAAAAGCAGGGGAAAACAACCAGAGTTATGACAAGAGAAGAATTCAGTTAATAACCCTTCAGGAAAATAAAAGCCACCTTTCTCAGCAGAAATAACAGAGACTCCTATTTAATAAGCTGTTGGCTCATCCTCTTTGCACTTAGCACCAGAGATAATTTTGATGGGCAGGCTGCCTGCAGACAAGGCAGCAGAATAAGGTCCTGAGCCTGTCCAGGCAAAACAGACATCATCCTCCCCATCTAGCCACTCCTTGAAACAAGACTTGCTTTCTTTTAACTCCTTTGCCTCTTCCTTCAGCAGTCAGTGTACTCAAGTACACAGAAAGGATTGCTTTTTTGCTTAATGAAGCCTGTGGATTGGTTTATGCCTTTATGTTGAACCACAACAATGAGAGTCCCAAGTAAGACAAGTCATGGCACCAGTCACTCCCTGGCCCCCACCCTTGTGGCACTGCAAAGCTCCTTCAGTGAATCCAGCTCCAGTGTTCACAGGATGTGCTCCAACACTTGATGTGCTGCCTTGGGCTTTTGTGCAGCATGGCAGTGTGGTGGGCACAGCCTGTCTATGGTGCTGCTGCAATCTTGGAAGGAAGATAAGCAATACAAAATAAATAAGTTTGAGCTAGATATAACAGAGGGAACCTCTCCACCTCAGCTGGGAATTCTGACTGCCCAGTTTCCTTGCTGCTTCCTCCTCTGTGATTTTCTGTTTGTTTTCCATGTGTGCTGAAGCAGCCCAGAGTGAGCTGGCTGCCACCCAAGGGTGTCTGTGTTTCTGCAGCATCATATCCAGCTACTGAGCTTGGTCCACCAGCAGAGTGCAAGGCATGGGGCAGTGGGTTGTAAGACACTTTTAATGGTGGATGGTGCTGTCAGCTGCTCACCAGAGAGCCTTTGAATTGCCTTTTCCACCCCAACTTCCCCAATTAATGTGGCAATATATCTTATTTTACATCGTGGTCATGGACAAGAGATTGGGGAGGCAGATTTTGGTTTGTGACCTACTTCCCAAAAGCAGGATGGGAAGGAGGGTTTTGCTTTGGATTAGGAAAAACACAGCATTTGCTGTCAGAGCCTGTTTATGTCAGCCCAGGTTTTCATGTGGGGAAAGCAGAGGGTGGTTATTCCAGCAGGTAGACTTGTGCTGCTTTCCCCAATTGCTTTACCCTTTTGCAGAAACACCTCCCCGAATTCCCCTCCAAAGTAAGCTATTCCCTCACTACGTCCTGGGTGACAGGACCCCTGGCACCATGCCACAAAACAGTAATGTTTAGATTGAGCCCTGAAGTTACACCAAGGGTATTGGAGGAGAAGAGGTGGTTTCCTTGGCTGCTTTTATGTAATTGATGGACAAAAAGGGAGCCTCTGAACTATATGCAAGAAATTGGCTTGAGTAATGTACAGTTCTTGTTAGCAAGTAACAGATGAGTTTCAGAGAGGGCAGAAGGACAGAAGCTTAATTTTTTGCATAACGTTATTGAAATACAACTTTAGTATAAAGTCAAATTTAAAAGAGAGGATAAAAACCTCAATCTTGCCCAAATAAAATAACCTTTTAATTTACTGCTTCTCTTATATGCATGCTCATAATTTCAAATTATTAAAATATTTGATTTTAGAGGTGAATGCTTGTTCCCAGGACATAAGACATACTTCCTCCTAATTTAGTGGATAATTGTTCCTTTAACTGAGAAACAATTTCTGATGCTGTATTCTGCCTTCCTTTCAAACAGCTTATTTGAATTTGGAGCTTTTATACTTGGGCAAAAGAGAGTATTTTGATCACAGTGGAGTCCAATTTGTGACAGCCAGGGTCTGTCTCTTCCCCTCCAGCATACAAATTTTACTTGCTTGAAAGAACCTCTGGGTCTTGCCTGGTGCTGGGATATCCCAACACATTTGTCAACTTCAGCCCCTTCTCTGACCATTCATTTTAGGGGATTTTTTGTATTTACACACCAAAATGACTGAGATCTAAACTGGTCCCTCTTGCCTACCAGCAAGGAATGGTGCAGAAATGCTGCAGAAGGAATCTTTCTTATGCCATCAAGGCAGATATTTTTATTATGTGTCTCTGGCTACTTTACTAGATCCCGCTTTGCTTTGTTCCAGTCTATGAGGCAAATGCCTAGAGGCACCCTATGAAGAACCACCCCCTGTCCCAGGTCCCACTGGGGTGGGACAAATGTGGGTCTGTCACCTGGTGCGTGGGCCCAGGTGCATTCCAATGGGCAGCATGTTGGAGCAGGAGCCTGCAGACACCTTTCCCAGGCTGCAGTACCATGTGTGGGCCTCCAGCTGACCTCCAATTTTACCTTTCATAGACAAAAGGCTCACTTCAGCTGGCTCAATATAATTGAACCAGTCTTCTCAAAATGTTATATATTGATTAAAGAGTGAATTAAGCCATTGAATTCTGGCTCCCTGACCCCTCCAAGTTACAGCTGCTGAACTGTTACGCTTTTAATTGTCTTCTGCTTGGTTGCACATAGGAGTTCATGCTGGTGTTTGCCCTGCTTGGGGACCTACTTTGGAAAGGCGTATTTTGATTACTGTAGATGCAGCTACTTGCTTTTTTCTGACTAATACATTTCATGAATCTTCCCTGCTGTTAATAAACATAGTGGTGTTTAATTATTGAGACATTTCACAAAAATGCTTGTGAGAGGAAGACAAATTTTATGTTCTGACTAAATAATTAAACATTATGCAAATGTTTGTAACCCCAGCATTCTGGTTATGCAAAACAATATTTGGATGATGGCCTTGTTTGCACACTGAGTTAGTATTGTTGAGCTGTAATTAGCAGCAGATACAGTATTAAAAATATAAACAGGTTCTAATGAAACAGGATGGGCACAATGGTAAGACTGAGAGCCAGGCTGCAGCCACGCTCTATGAGAACAGAGTCAGATGTGTTTCCCCCACAGACCACAAACCATCTCAGCTGTGCTCCCTGGGAAGCAAGGGCAATCCCGGGCTCACACCCTTGCACTTGGCAACCTCACCTAAATGCAGAGGGAAGAGGAGACAGTCTGCAACTTGGGAGAGATGGGACAAAAGCCACTGCTTTCCAGACAAGTCCACTTCACCTGTGCCCTATGTGAAGCTCTCTGTTTTGTCCTTGCATATCCCTGGCTTCATTTCTGGCAGTCAGGGACAACACCCAGTCCTTGACGGTTTTAAAGTTAAATTATCCATTAACAGAAGTCGTCCTTGGAACATGTTGCGACACATGCACCCTAACTCTGTTGCCTGTAATCACCTTAAAAACCAAAGGACTCTGCATGTGTCAGTCTTGTCATTTGTTACAGCTCTGTTTCTCTCAGGATAGGGATAACAGCAGTATCATGTATGACATGTAATATGCCAGTGATACAGCTGCTGCAGTTATCAAACTCGTCATCACCAACAAGGTACCAACCTCAGAAAGGGTTTATTAATTGCTCAGTGTGCTCCATCTGCCAGTGGTACTCAACAGCTTTGATTGGAGTCTGTTCCTGACCCCTGTCCCATTCACTCTCATTACCTGCACATTTGGTGGGTGGAATTAGCATTTGCCCACGTGGCTACACAGCACGTGGGAACACACTAGGAGCTGTCATTATGAAAAGTACTTTTTGGGAATAAAATGCAAAATCAACACATTGTTCTTAAACTGCTGGTTTCCCCTTGTGTGCCCAGAGAGTAATCTGCATGCAATTGAGAGGTACCTCAATTTGCAAGTGGAGATGGGAATCTAAAGCTTCTTTTAAATCAGTGAAGAAAGGGAATACACTGCTTCATTAAAAAATGTATGTCCTCAGTGTCCTTCCCGGGGGAGGGAGCTGCCTGATAGTCCCAAAGCTCTTACATTATTACTATAATTCTTGTTGCCTGTTGGAGCTGCAGCAGTGCCTAGCTTGTTGCTACTTACATGGTATTACAGCTGTATGGTTAGGGCTCCTGTCTGAATGATGTTCACTTCTCCTTTTCCTAAAATCACAATCTAAAAAGTCCTAAGACCTGGGAAATTGCACTCATTATTTCTAAATGCCATGAAGAATGTTCCTGTGCTATGTTTTCCTTGCCTCCATTACTGCTTGGATAACTACAGGTTTGCTTTATGAGGAGGAGATGGGATTCTAAATTGGCAGAAAGATAACGCTCAAATGAAAGAAACATCACTAAAGCCTTTAAGGCCAGTAAGAATGACTTCATACAGCCTGGATTCCTGCTATGACAGGGCAAAGCATGAGCTCTTTTCATTAGAGCAGAGCAACAGCTCTTCTAGGTTAAATGGAAAGTGGCTTTGATAATTATTTTCAGTGCTACAGTTCACAGGCTCACAGTGATTATCTTGACACTTGATGTGTCTTGGAGGAACAGAAATTAATGTTAATGATATGTACTATGGGTTGAGAAAGGGGGTCTAAAAGCATAAATTCTCTTACTCCTTCTCCCCCCACCCCAAATCGCCTGCTGACAGAATCACTTGGGCATAAACCTCAGGTTCAAGCAACAGACCTCATCCTCTCCAGGCTGGATTTGAGCCCACTGGTCCCTGGCCCTGCTGTAGTGTGGAAAGATTTGCAGAGTGAATACATTGTTCACGGTGAAATTTAGAGCAGGGAGATTGATGGAGAGACAAAAACCCCTTACCAACAATTAGGGATAAACTGGATTTGAACTTTTTACCCATATCTGATGGGACAGGGCTGGACATGATTAGAAGAGTGTAAGCTTCAAAATCATGCTTTGTCAAGGTGCTTATGAATCTCTCTTCTTCTTCCACCCATACCAGTTTTAATGGGATCAACCACTTCTGCCTGTTCTTCACAATATTGGCACAGCATTATGAAACCAAAGCAGTTGGAGAAGACAGGAGAGTGGCACCAGAGCAGAGCAGCAGGTGTGGTAAGGAAGGCACAAGAAGAAGGGTTCTGCTGCTTTGCCCCTTGAGGTGATACTGACTCAGGATCTGGTGGGCCACAGGTGACCACTGTGGTTAGCACAAATCTTTGTCCCCACCATCATCTCCAGCATCAGGTTCCAGGTACACAGTTTGGGCTGAGAACTAGGCACACAATCATACAGCTAGAGTAATTTATGGACATGCAGCCTGCTCTACCCTTAAAAAAATTCCATTATTAACTTGTTGCTACCCAGTTGATCTTTTGCTGTGAGAAGGAATCTTCATCCCCTGTCCCATTGTGTCTCTAGTGGCAGAAAATGTTCATCCTAGTGCTCCCTCTCTATAAAGAAAGACCACAAGAAGTTCAGCATGAGGAAGCACAGGAAGCTTTTTCTTGCTCCTCCATCGGTAGAGCTCATCGTAATGAGGCTTTTCACAGCCTATTGACCTCCATCAGGAACAGATTATAAAGTGAAGGGATGTGGCAGCAAATGCTTTATTCCAGTCTGGGCTGCAAGAGATGTCCAGTCAGTCAGCAGTGGAAGGAAAAACATCACTCTCCAGACATCTTCTGGTGACAGCATAGGAGTAGGAGGGAGCTACTTGCCCCAGAGTTAGATTTTAGCCAATAGCCTGGTGCCTGGTTTTGACTCTAATATTTGCTTATAACAAAGTGGATTGAACCAGGTCCTGAATAACCCCACCTTCCTGTGGGAAGAAGGATCGGTGATGAAGAGGCGGGCTGGGTTAGACAAGAGAGGTGAGACAAAGAAAGTGATGCAAAGACTAATGTGCAACCAGCCCACTCTTTGGCAGGGGAGCCTGTGCCAGAAGTCTGGAGTATAAAGTTTTAGTTTTTGTCCCTTGGTAGTCAGTTATTTAGATTGGCATTGTTTTTGCAAATTTTAGATCAGGCTTTACAAATCTTCACATCTTTGGAAAATTTTCTAGAGCCTTAACTGTGCATTATTCAAGTAGGTATTTGGGCATTGGCAGTGAGTAGAGTTAGAAAATCTTTATAATTCACAATAATTCTGCACACAATAATTAAGAGTTACACAGGAGACACAGACTCTCTCTTTCAAAGCTCATCTGTCAGTGAGACAATGTGCTGGATTTTGACAGACCCTTCTATAATATCTCATTTTTGCCTGTACAAGTTGCCTTGGATTCTTTTGCCGTGCTGTCTGGACCAATATTCAGTTTATCCAAGAAAGAGTGAAACAGACCCTTAGAAGAAGAAGAACTTCAGAAACTCACACTTGCTGAGGACCTATTTCAGACTTCCCTTCAACTGCAGCTTCCCAGCTGTCCACCAAGTTACCCTGAGATAAGTTAAAGGATACACCTTCACAGTGTGTTTTGCTCACAATGAAGATGTTCAGTGTGTGAAGTCTATTTATCAAAATTTCCCTGACAATTTTCCCTTTAATTGTAGGAGAGCAGTACCATGAAGCAGGCAACTGGAAAGCAAATTGGCAATCAAAATCCTTAATTCTTAATGTGATTTCCTTTCACTTGGAATATCTCTTCAATATAAGTTTATCTGACTGCTCTTTACCCAGACACTGGACCTCAGCTACTATCAGCAATATTGGCACAATATGAATTTCACAGTTTCCAGGTTCATGTTTATGTAACAGTACAAATGCATTTAAAAGCCTTTGCCTTCAGAAGGAAATAGATAAATGTAAATGCTCATCACCTTTGAGCATATGGCAAAGGCATTTGTGGCTCAGACAGAATCTCCACAGAGAGGGAAATGACAGTGATGTGGGGGTGAGGGTAAAGAAACACAGACTCAATGATCTTCAACCTAAATGATTCTATGATTCTGTAAGTTTGGAGACCAAGCTCTGTTCCTACCTTCCCAACAGACTTCTCAGACAGATTATTTGCTCTCTCTCACACCTCAGTTTTTATCTTGTTGAAGTGGAACAACATCTACCTACTGGAAAGGATCACACCTGATCTCTGAGTGAAAGAGTTCTGTGTGGAGATGTGGCATCGCAACACAGAAGATTATTTCAGAATGTTGCCACAGAAAAGACAGGATAAAGATTATCTAAATGTGGCATTTTATGGCTACCATGCACTTGTATATATGATCATATTTCAACATTATTTTCTACATCCCTTTTCTTGTTGAGTTTAGCACAACAGGTGCTACACTAGCCATGAACTCTACAGCAGGTTTGTGTACAAAATAAGCTTACAATACTACAAAACAAAAACTGTATTTTGCAAACTAGCTCAGCAACTGAGGCATTCATTTGTTTCAGTTTACATCTACAAAACTGGAATGAGCTAACATAAAGCAAAAAATATTTGGTCATGAAAGGTTTACAGTTGAAAAAAGAAAAACTGAGGTTTTTCTTTTGGAGGTAGAAGCACTGAGAGAAATCTGCTCTGTTAAAAAACAAGGTTAAGTGGCAGGTTGGGAATAAATCCTGTCTCTAAGAGAGGGCTCAATTTTTGGTTGGGAGATGCAGACAATTTTCAGTTTTTCAGCCAAAAGACCATTGAAATTTTTGCTGCCACTGCCAAGCACCTTTTTTGCATCTTTCCCACTGTCTGAGAAAGCCAGAACATAGGTACAGGGAAATGCAAGAACAACAACAGTGTTGTGATTCTGAAAGAGTCAGAAAAATGCTTGAATAAAACAAGCTCCAGATCTGATAAATGTCAACAACCACACAGCTCTGTAGAAGCTGGCTGCCCAGGTGTGCAGCCACTGCAGCATATACGAAATTATGGCAGGCCTGGAACATCTTTTACCATTTGTCTTTACT
Organism: Erpornis zantholeuca; assembly: GCA_013400515.1. Classification (NCBI taxonomy): domain Eukaryota; kingdom Metazoa; phylum Chordata; class Aves; order Passeriformes; family Timaliidae; genus Erpornis; species Erpornis zantholeuca. Next base: position 44,477 of record VZTN01015880.1, on the reverse strand, counting down.
CTGATAGTTAGGTAGTATCTTAGCAAAAATCTCTCACCATGAAATCTTCCCTCTGTTGAAATATGATTATTCATTTCTCTCTAGTGTTGATTTATTTCCTGCTGGTATAGAATAGCATGCTCTTTAGTAATTTTTTTTTTCTGGCAACCAAAGCTGGAACACTAGGGATTTCAACTTCCTCTATTTTTAAAATTTTATTTTCTCCCCTCGGGTCTCCCCCATTAAGGTTGTTATAGTGTATGTACCTTACACTTGTCTTTAAACACCATTTTGGGAGTTTGGGATTGCTTAATCATCTCCCATTTCAGATGGATATTCCAGTCGAACAGCAGTGGCTGTAGGATGAAAGAATAATTCAGCAGGAAGAATAAATTCAGAAATTTGTCAGCATTAAATATTGTTCAGGCCTAAAAGGGGGCTGCCACCCTCACCAGAAGGAAGGGATGTATGCCTGCCCCAACTCCTTTCCACTGGCAGCTCCAGCATTTCCTTCACTGTGCACTTTGTCCATGCATCAAGCAGTGGAATATGCCAAGAAGCATTTGATTATTGCTGTAGTAGGTCAGATGAGGGCAATGTTGATTTTTTTCCCCCCATTTTGTACTTTGCCTTCTTACTCAGGAAACTAACTAGAGGAGAAGATGTCAGAGGAACAACTACATAACACATACTCTATTGTTTGGGGAAGTTAATAGTTAATTGGATACTGTCAAGCTCCAGTTGGTAAACCTTCCTAACGCAAACGTTCAATCGGTGAAAGGACAAAAAGTAGGAAGGCTCAGAAAGTCCTTGTGAAATAACTGTCATTATACTCATCTTGTAACAGAGCCTTTCCTTAAGCAGACTAAGCTTTCCTGACAAAAGGACTTTTATGTGAAAATGTTTCTGCCAGTTTTTTTTCCAGCACAGAAATGCAAAAATTCGTATCCCTAAGCAGCACTAATCTACTAGATGCAAACAATGGTGCCTTTAATGTTTTTAGCTCATTGGGATATCTACAGAAATTCTGCCATAGATGTGTCTGTGTGCATGAGGACGTGCATGCTCTAATTTTTGTCTGAAAGTTATTGTGCTAAATTTGTTTTTCAATAAGAAATCCACTTCACTGCAGTTCTTTGTAAAAGGGAGGATTGAAGCACGCATTTACATAATAAATTCTCACCACTCAATGAGTAAAATCACAGAACAGCCTGAGTGTCAAGACCTTGCAAACTTCTCCTGAGCTTCTTTATTGCGATCTGCCTGAATTGCCACCAGACCCTCTTTGAAATCTTTGAGAAAGACAGAAAAATCACTGAGGGCTACTGTGCAGGTACCCGAATGTGTAAAAATACTGTAATGTGTTGAAGCACTGGTAAGAAAAAATGAAAGCATATAAAAACTTGCTAAATGTCACTCTTCAGACAGAATAACTTGTACGATTTTTCCACAGTTTCTAAAGTTCTAGTAGGGAACTATCCCATGATATCTAGCTCAAGAGCCCTAATAGAGAATAAAACTCCACAGGTTGCCCAGAGAAGTTGGGGATGCCCCAGCCCTGGCAGTGTTCAAGACCAGGTTGGATGGGACTTTGAACAACATGGTCTAGTGATATGAATCCCTGCCCATGGGAAGGGGCATTGGATGTAGTTTACCTTTAAAGTCCCTTACAATCCAAACCATTCTATGATTCTGTAATTCTGTGGAGATATAAAATTGTGTACTATGGACTTTGAAGCAGGGGGAAAATAAGACGAGAAGGGGAATAAATCAAGTCCATGAAAAGGATTGAGCATCACCAACCCGTTAGCACTACACAACCAGAGCAGAGCTCTTGTGAGGTAGATAGGGTCCTACCCCAAGCTAAGGGTGCCCTGATTTGAAGGGGAATTTTCAGACCCTAAAAGATGCATGGAATTCCTGGAACACACGAAACCAACCACTGAAGACAGGAATTACTTACAGAACAGCAACACCATGACCCTAAATACTGAACCCATAGAGTAAAGCTTCCACTGACTTGCTCTCAGTGATTGTGCAGTGTGGGAAGCTCTGGAGGAAACCGAGTTCATTTTCACACCCACACGGCTGTACCGGTGTAACCACCTCGTGGGCGGCCCACACGACCCTGCACGAGAACACCCTGCCCAGAGCGGGACAAAGCACAGAGGGTTCCTTTTACTGGCGTGAAGCAACAAGCTGCTCTTTAATTTCGACAGCTCTCCATCCCAGCTCCAGGAGGTGTTTATTAGCAGGGCATGAACTCAAACGGCGAAATTCCTGGCTGTGACTTCTTGTAAACGGTGAGCAAGCAGGTCACACGGGGCACCGATACATGTGGCTTGTGTGGCACCGACAGGCAGATGGAGAAACACCCACATAGCAGGCCAGGGGCTCAGCCCTAACCAAAGTGCAAGGTAACCCGCCCGCAGCTGACCAGAGAGCAATGAGCACCCACGCGCTGGCACAGCTAAGCCTTTCCTGGGGCTCTCCCGAAACCATAAACCCCCAAAAACGGCTCCAAAAATGGGAACACGCTACCGAAAGCGCCACTCAGCGGCACCCCCCCCGCTGCCGACTCCCGCCGCAGCCGCTAAGAGAGACGCTGCGAGACAGCGCCATTTATAGCCGCGGCCGGAAAGAGGGACAGGCGGCCCAGCCAATGAGTGGCTCCATCGGCGGAGGGGCCCATTGGCTGCCCGCGGCGCCGGCGGGT
>VZTN01015880.1:19305-41699 GCA_013400515.1 Erpornis zantholeuca | reverse complement strand
TCTTCTTCGCCATCTGCCCGCCCGCTCCCCTCTGCGCTCCCGTGCACCTGCGTGGCGGTGCGGGGAGCCCCGGCCGCTCCTCCGCAGGACTTGCTGCCGCCCTCTCCCTTCGCCCGCTGCTCGGGGGTGCCGGCGGGGGTCCGGGGCGGAGCGGCGCTGCGCCCTCTCCCTCTCTTGCTGGGGTGCCTAGGGGATACCCCTCTTCCCACCCTTCCTTCTCCCCGCGCGCTGGGATCGCAGGGGCGTTCGGCAGAGTTTGCAGTTTCCTGTGTCTGTTCCTTCCCCCGCAGCCTCGCCGCGATGCCCCGGGCGCCGCGCAGCTCCCCGGACCGGCGCTCTCCCTCCCCGCCTCCCTTCCTCCCTCCGTCCCCGTCAGCTCTCGCCCTCTGCCGCCCGGCAGAGCTGGCGGCGCCCGGTGCCTGTACCCCCCCCCCGATTTTTCGCTTCCCCGAAGAGGTAGCTGCGACCGGGGTGGGGGGACACCGCGGAAGGTCCTGACTAACTCGNAATAAGGTGAAAAAGCCCCTGTTTAGCAGGTCCCCGCCGCCTTTGCCTTTTAGCTGCCGTTTCCTCCCGGGCCGTTCTTCCGTGCCTTCAAGAGCAACCTTTTCAGTGCAGCACTGCTACCGCGGTAGGTGATTTCGCACCCTCCCGGCAGGATGGGGTCTGGCTCATCCTCTCGGAAGTCTGGCACGTTTCGTGCTGCGTTCCCGCACCATCCAGCCCTTCAGCAACTATGTGAAGAGCCTTTGCAGGCGCACTGGAGTGTATCAGATTTTGTGGTTGGGAATATGTTTTGTATGTATTTCGAGAGTGTCTGGATACAAGCTGAAACTTCTTGGTTTATTTAAGACGTGATTCAGTAGGGTTCTGCTCGGCATCCGAGAGGGGCCGGCACCTTCAGTACCCATGGCCTTTAGCATCCAGCCGGGTCATTCCCTTCGGTCTGCAGTGGGAAAGGTTGAGGTCATAATGGCGCTAGCAAATATCATAGGCTTCATCTGTCTAGTTATACCCTATATATATATATATATATATATACACACCTCCTGTCATCTCAAACTGGATTACCCCTCAGTTAAATTTGTTTAGATTGTGTTGTAAATTATTGAACAAACCTAAAGTGACCACTTGGGAGTTAAATAATTTATGTGCATCTACACATGTGTTTCTGCTGGTTTAACTATATGCATTTTTAAAAGCTGGAATGTGTCTGGTTCATGCATGGCCTTGATGTATGCAGTTTGATATAGAGAAGTGCTTGAATAATCATCTAAGTACTGCTGAGCTATAGCTGAGCTTGTGGTGCTTGTGCTAAGAGGAGTGGTTACAACACCCAAAGAGAAGGATGAAAGCAGAACCAGCCAACTCAAGCCCATGATAATTATTGATTTGGCACAGTTTTGTGCATACTGACTGCTGGTTAAATCATGTTGCTACTGTTCTTTTTACTTTTTTGTTTTCTGAATTTTTTCTGACTATGGTTTTGAGGATGCTGATAGCACAATGAGAGGCCCTGATCGCAACATCTTAATTTTGTTGCAGCAAATGTAAAAATGTAAAAAATTATGCCCACATTTTCTGGCAAGGCAGATGGTTCACTTTCCTTGCATTATCAGATGATATTTCTACTCGCCTGGTTGCCCTCTCTTGTTAGCATGTTGGACCAGCTGTCAGTTGCCCCCACTGGGATAATCCATCTAGCTTGCAGCCTGGTCCTTTGTGCACACCTGAGCTGCTCCAGAGAGATCTGACTGATGCTAAAATAATGAGGAAGGTAGATAAGAGTTTAGGCATCCTTGATTCAGAGACACTTCAGCTTAGTTAAACTGTTACTGCCAGTATCCTAGTTGCTTATTCTGGTGGTTTGGGAATCACATGAACTTCCTAATTCACATAGACAGTCCTCATAAAACTTTGGGACTTGGGATCTTTGCCTCTCTTTACTGTTAAAATTCATCAAGACTTTAATCTTATCACCTAATTATTATTGCTGACACTTCTGGCTTTTATTATGTCCATCTCCTATTCAGAGTGCTGGTACTGATGATATTTCCTGGCATTCTGTGCTCTCTGTCTTAGCTCTCTATAGGTGTCTCAGTTGTCTTTATTTCTCATTGTGTTGAGCTTGGGTTTCTCATATCGTAAGACCTTTTGCAGTTCTCTATTCCAGTTCATTATTTTGTTTCTCAGTGAATTTTACCATCCACTCTGTCTGCTTCCCATGTGCTTGTATTTGTTCCCTTTCTCATAGGGAAACTGTGGACTTTCTGAGTTAATGTTTAAAGCCACAAACCTATCTGTGCATGAAATTCCTCAAAGCAGAGCATGTTACTAGCATTATAGGGGAGGTAATCATGGTCTAAAGGTAAACATTTCCTGTAACCTGACTGAGATTTGAACACAAGAGCGTGTACTTCTGCAACTTTATTGTTCACTTCCGTTCTTTTGTTAACCATGCCTGTTGGTTGTGCCTTGTTTTGTGAGCTGTTTGGTAAAGGTAATATGTGCTGTGATATCAGCTTGGGAAGAGTAGTTCAGATTTGACTTGAATCTCTTGGTACCATAATAATAAAAAGTACCTTTTTCTCCTGTTGTTCTGAATGCAGCAAAGCAAGAAGGTGACAGAGATTGCTTCCAAGCAAAATGCAGAGCAAGTTATTTATTGCTGAGTAACATACTTATATCAGATATGGTTTATAGTGGGGTGTAAAACCTGGCGGTGCCTTGAAAGGATGTTGACTGCTAGTGTTTGACTACTGTAAAGGATAATTTAATACTTTGAAAGCCTCCCCCCTCTCATTTGCAGTTGTTTTATCTATTGCCCTATACTCTTTCTGTCTTGCTTAGGACATAATAATTAGATGCTGGCTGTATTTGGCCATTTGATGATTTTCTAATACCAGGATGTGGAACCTTCCCCAGGGATAAAACTGAACTGTAGGTAACTTATATTTTATCTCTGTGCCTGTGTGGTACAGATAGAGGAGTGATACAGTCATATCATGGCTTTTTGGGGGCTTCTGGGTTGATGCCAGTTGGTATAGATTGAGCAGTCTCTGCATGCGTGACTGTAGTCTGTGCTCTAGCTGCAACTGAGATAGGAAAAAAAATGGTTGTGGATGGATCAAATCCTCTTGCACTGAGCAAATATGAACAGTGTAGGTTTGTCCATGGTGTTCAAAGCTCTGGTCTCTCAGCTTACTGGAGGCAGTTCTGCTTCTGCAATTACATGAGGCCTCACTGAATTCAGAAGGGTTTTGCTCAAGTGAGATCTTAGGAGTGGGGCTGCATTCTGAAAGCAGATCTTGTATCAGTTTGACACCTGCCAGGTGACACATGATCTTGCCTTGAGTTGAGAATAAAATTGTAGTGTTGGTGATGGTATGTTTGTCCTTCAGTGACCAAATTCCTGTGAAATACAGCTCCCCCAGATACAAGCAGTCTTAGAAAAGGCAGACAATAATCTAAGAAGTTTTATTCTCTTATCCAAGACCGAGGTGGTGAGGTGGAGGTGCATTTAAGACACAACAATGAGGGTGTAGTGTATTTTGGTTCTTGGGAGACTCTTCTAAGTATTTTTTGCATAATCTGTTAAAATTTTGTTTCCTTTAAACAGTGCTGGAAGAATAAAGAGAAGTTGGATTGATGAGAACTATAAGAAAGCATACAACAGTTTGGAATGGATTGATTTATGATACATCTGATACATGAGAGCTACATTTTGTGTCACTGTTGTCCAGCTGCTGCTGGAGTACTTCAGGTGACTTCATTGCAGCAAGCCCAGCAGATAGGTCCTCATCACTAACAGAACATAAACAAGTGTGATGCTGAAATGAGATGAGGCTCCGAAATGGAACTGTGGCCACCGTGTTAGTATTCATCACTACTTTCCTCAGTTTGTCCTGGTATACTGCATGGCAAAATGGGAAAGGTAAGTAAAAAGCTCCAAAACCAAATTGACCTTGGTCAATTGGCTTGTGCTGCTGCTGTATGCTAGCAATTTGTAAATTGCTTGTTGACTAGCTCTGCTACAGAAGGCACTGCCCTAGTGAGAAATAAACACTTGTTAGTAAGTTCAGGAAAATAAACTTTGAGTGGTCCTGATTTAAAAAGGAAAAAGAAAAAGTACCTGAATAAAAACAAATGCTGCTCTTGGAGGAAGGGATAGGTCAAGCCTGAAGAGTTCTGGTTTGAGTTTATTATTTTTTGTTTCCTGTTTTATGGTTGTTGGAGAAACATATGTTTTGGTTGATGGTTTATTTATTTTTTTTTTCACATGTAACATACGGCCAGTGGACCTAACTAGAGAATGTTATTTTTGGTGCTGCTTTCTGTCTTCCCTGGTGATTTACTGATGGCAATGGCAAACTGCCAGTCAACACTGTTGAAAGACTTTTCTTGCTGTCTTTGAAAAAAAAATATAATACTTTTTGTCAAAGTACCATATAAGAAGTGAAATAATATGAGCAAATTGACTAGGTAATAGGAAATGCATCTATTAAAATAACATGAGGGCTTTTATAAAATTCCTGAGTAACTGTTTTGTGTAGTAGACTTTTACCTGTTCATCTATCTTTGATCTTGCTGCACTCCCTGTGAACCCTGAAAAATTCAGTTTTTCTAAGGGTTGGGATTGTTTATGATAATAAGATGATTTGGTTTTGTCCTTCAGTAAAACAAATAAACGTGTTCAGCAATGTTTTCTAGAAGAAGAAAGGATTGTTATTTTTATTTTATAAATATCTGATCTCTTGAGAAATAGTAGACTATGTCCTTCAAAGATCAAGAAATTTTAAAACTAATTTCATCTTCAGTGATTGTTCTGCAGAAAATATTTTCAGGTGTGCCTCAGGTCCAATTAGAGGAAGCTGAGGTTTTCCAGGAATACTGTCTGTTGTAGCATGGCCAACTTGTAAGCCTTATGTAAGTATAAAAGAAGCAGATGAGTTCTGTGGCACACTGAATTTTTTTTTTCCATTGGGCACTTGTGGAAGAAGCAGATGCTTTGTGGTGTGATCTCTGCTGTAGCAGTTGGTTGGTAGGCTACTCTTCTGAATGCAAGCAGCAGGAAAAATGACAGGTTCTCAAGGTTATGGTAATATATAGATTTTTTTAATTGGACAACAAAAGCATAGATGTGCCTAAGACAGACAAGAAAAGGGTGTCTGAATAGCACTATAAGTAGTACTTTCTTCATTTTGACTAATAACAAATTCAGTGGTTACATTTTTACTAATTTCTTGCTTAAGAACCTCATAAGGGTTTTGCTTTCACTTCAGCAAAGATATGTATCTATGACATTCTTTCTCAGTTTTTTTTCTTTCTTACCTGATACATGACATACAAGTCTTGTTCTCTTTTGTAAAGCATGACACAAAGTCTCTGCTAAATTAACAAAAACCTGCTATTTGGAGAATATACAATATCCAGCACTTGGCAACAATGTAAGCTTTTGTTACACTGCTCCATTTTTTTATATTTTGTTTTCTATCTGAATGCTTAGAATCAATACTTTCTTAACATTGATAAAAAGTTCTGCATTTATCTTCTTCAAGCCCCTGCTGTTGAGCATTAAGATGATAATTTGTGAAATAAAAATCAGTGTAATGACATCAGTAATGTGTTAATTAATCATAAATCACAGTTATGAAACTGAAGTCTAAATAATATTGTTCAAGAGAAGTTTATACGTAGACCATTGTTTTTAATTTTTTCACAGGTTATTCAAAATCCTGTTAATTGAGTTAATTCAGTACCACATTTTCAATCAATGCACAATGGAAAAGTTTCAGAAACTGGTGATAAATATTTGCTAAGGTTTTTTTCCCAGTTCAATGTAATTTTATAGCCTCGTGGGATGGTATTTTAATTGATAACGTTTTCATTACAAATTTTTGAGTGGCTCAGTTAGAAGCGAACATATCTTGCTGTTCTCATTCACTGAAAGGCTGTGGGGTGTCACATTCTTTGATCATCATATTTTGGTGTTGAGTACCTTTATATTACATTTAGGTTCCTGTAGGTATTTGTTAATCTTTGGACNTGATAACTAAAACAAATTCTGCTTTTTGAAGTAGAAGCATAATGCTTTTTTTTAAACAACCCTAATCAGTTTTCAAGTGATTAATTTTAATTTAGAAACTAAGATCTTGGATAATTGTCACTTAAAATGCAGCATCATTTTTAGAATACCAATTAGACTGGGATGATGTGATATTTTTGTACATTGTATCTCCCTCTAGTATATATATGTAGTCTTAGTCTATGCAGGATAGGATTTAGACACTTTTAGGTGATACAGACTTTGGTACTAATTTAAGGCATGGAAGTTTGTATCAGCTGAACAATGCTTTACAAACTTTAAGATGTGCTGAGAAGTTGTCAGGAGCTGAAGGAAATACTCTGAAGTGACATTGCTGGAAAGAGCTTGGCTGTGCCTTACCCAGAGGTTTGATTATGAGAATAACATTTCACAAGGCAGATATTGCTATTTGAATGGAATTACCAATTACATGGTTTTGGTTTTAATATAACTGTGTTTGAAGAAGGTTGACTGAAATATCTTTGGTCATTGGAGAGAGTATTTGAAATTAGTCCAAGATCTTTGTGGCTTTCTGGACTTCATGCAATGTGTAGAAGCATTGGTGTTGTAAGGAAGCAGTATAAGCCCTGAATGCACCTGGGAAAGACCTCTCCTGGGGGATTCTTGCACATCAGTTGTAAGACCACTTTCTAGCGTTAAAAATGTGCTATGGTTAGCATGAATGAAGTAGATGTTGGAAATGGAATCTTAAAAAATGCTGATTACTGTGGTGCACGGAAGAAACTCATCTAAAGGATCTGCAGTCACTTCACATTCACAGTTAGTTCAGTGTAAGACGGCCTTGAGTCCCTCCTAAAACTGAGCTCTTGGGCAAGGAGTAACTTTATGTAACTTTAATACCATCTCTTTTGATTGAATTGTGTTTTCTGGTACTACTGACCTGCTCAGGGTCACTGGTCTTCACATCCTCATTTGTGAGCTCTAGAAATGTGGTGGGTTTTTTACTCTAAAGGCACTGCTCTTAAGAAGATCTAACCAGTACAGAAGAGTACTGCATACCTATTAGACTAGTCACAAAAATTACACCAAAGTGGTTGTGTGCTATGTAAAGTGTGCAGTCCTGATGCTTGGTTCTTTAATGTAACTGTTGGTCTGAGTATGTAGTGTTCCAGGAGGAGTGCCTTCTTGGATCAACAAACTTCCTGATGGCTGTGGAAATTGGCAAGGAAGGTAAATAACTTTACTGAATTAGTCAGGCATGGTAGGATGAAATTCAAGTATTTTTTCATTTAAAGTATGCGACTTTTATTCTTGGTCAAAGACAGTTGTTGGCAGTGTCTTGCATCACTTTTAGAAGATGTTTGGCCACTTGAAGTGGTGAGAACAGGTATGCAATGTGTATTGTGAAAATCTGATGCAATTTAGCCCTTCAGGATTGGCTAAACTATGTTGTTTTCATTGCACCCTGAAACCATTAGTGTATTTCATCATTCTTACGGCAGGATTTCCTCCCTGCATGGCATGGCTTTTTTTGGTACACCAATACAAATTCCCGTATGAAGACCTCCAGGAGAACTTTTGAGATCTTTATCTAGCTTCCTAGTTCACTAAACATTCACTCATGCTTAAGTAATGAAGGCTGAGCATGTTTTCTTTCAAGCATGACGTTTTCTCTCGTTTGGAAAGAAAATGGCCTAGGCTTTATAGTAAAAATGTCATCTTCTGTCTCCTCTGTCTGTTTTCATAAAATTAGAATTGCCATGCTGGTTCTCAGCCACAATAATCGTAAATGTCCAAAAACATCTAAACTTAGCAAGGATAACAGAACCTAACTAAGGCTAAAACTAAAAGCGTCAGCCAGTGGTGGCTAATTTTGGAGTAAGAGGCAGGAATATTTGTCCTCGGAGGATGAAGAGTCCTACAGGAAAAGCCACAGAGGAAACAAGGCAAGGAGGACAGAAGCTGTTCTATCTAAATATCTGTCTTCACCCTTATGCATATTATGGTTATGCATATTCTCTTTAAGAAAAGGTGAGAAATCTGAGAGCTACTTGTTAGTATTTTGCAACCATAAACCACCTTAGTTTCTACATGGATCCCAAGAGAAGCTGTTATGCCCATAAAAGCTGCTACAGCCTTCTGACTGTGTATTCTGATTTTCAGAGTTAGAGGCTCATTCCCCACTGATGTGAATTAGGACCAACCAACCAAAAAAGTTAAAGGGACTACAAACTGTGGAGGAGTGAAGGCAGGGGAAGGGAAGGGATGTGCTGGGATGCTAAAGTGGAAGGTGCTTATAACAATTTATGCCAGTTTGCAGTAGAGAGAACTCTTTCTGATGCCTTAAGTTTTGACTTTTATATTTTTCAAATCCTGTACTGCTAGTGTAACTCTGAAATTTTCTGTAGCTTGTTAAATGCTGTTCTCTATGCTGTTCTCTGTGCTAAGATAGACATAACAAAACCTCTAACTTGCCCTTCAAGAACACCCAGAAACAAAAACTGTAAACCATCATCTTGGGAAGAGGGGGGCAAGCTGGGAAAAATTACCTCATTAGCTGGGTTCTAGTTGGCGAATTTATGTTGTTATAAAAGTGTGAAGCACTCGTGACTGGGGTTCATCCATTTTAAGATTCACTGAGGCAAAACCTCTAGAGCCCAAAGTGTGCACCTGAAGGCCTTTCTAATAAATACCACCTTTTTTCCTTTCTTCCTGTCTAGTCCCTATTTCTAAGTAGTCATTTAAGACCTCACTTCATTTCTGTTAAACAGAAGGGAAATGTTGGTTTCCTTTGGAAATTCTGTTGCAGATCTTCCAGGAGCTGAAATTAAAGGAAGTAAGAGTTTCCTTTTTCTTTTTAACACAAGCACAGTAATGTTATTCTGTTCTTTATCTAAAATACACTTTAAGCTTATTTTCTATGAGAAATTGGCCTATAGCTTACTGAATTCAAATAGTTGAATTTTATTAAAGCCAATCAAGAATGGAGGTTTGGTATGGTTACTGAGTGTCCTGTACATGTAGTGAACACCCTGCCCTGGGTGAATAAAACAGAGGAGCTGTATAGCTGCTCAGGTGGGACAGTGTTTAGGTCTGCAGCATCTTTGTGTCTGTCTCATAACTGTTGCAGTAGATCTCCTCTGGCACCAGTGATTTTTGGAGAACTGCAGTGAAAAGGATTGCTACCAAAGGGGTTTTGCAGCACTGCCTTGTTCCTTGCATTTTTTGTAACCTGCTAGCTGTATTAGCTCACCAGTTTATGGGATTATAAAACTTGGTTGCTACCAGAGTATTTAATGGGATCGGCTCAGCCAGCATCTTGAGGTACTGCTCTGGGTTACAGCCCTAGTGTTAGAGTCAGGGAAAGCCCATTCTTTTGCTCAGTGTGGCTTCTCTTAATTCTTCTTCAGCCTGAGTCTTCTGTGCTTCCAGCTAAAATAAAGACTGCCTGCTTCTTAATGCTACAATGTTGTTAAGGAGTTTTATTTTTACCAGTTTTTAGTAACAACTCCTCCAAATGCTGGTTGCTGCCTGCAACCAGAGACTGTTGAAGCTATCATGGGGGTAATTTAGCCAAGCCAGGAAAGACAGTTGCATCTGACACAGCTGCTCATACCTTACTGTAACATTTTGAAGTGAGTAAAAGGAGCTTTGCAACGATCTCTCCTATTTTGACAGCACTTGATACTTTCCTTAGTAAATTTAGATGATTAGAGGCAGAGAATTCTTACTAGATTTCAAACAGCACCACGATGGGAGGAGCAACAAAGCCAGACAAAGAGATTGAAGTTTAAAATAGATTAGGCAAATTGGAGACCAAGTCAGGAAGTGGGGTGAGTGGTGGCTTGAAGATAGGTGAAAGTGCCCTGGTCAAAACATGGGGTGCAGTAAAGAAGAAAATCAAATGTATACATGAAGAATTGGGAAGAAATTTGATGTTGGCATTATAGGTAGGAATGGCACTGTGACTCATCACATTATTGCAGAAAACAACAGAAGCTGAACAAAAAAGAGGTGTAAGGAAATAAGTGTGAAGTCTACTGCTCCAGCAAAACACAGGAAATGTTCTTTTTGCTTTGCTTTGTGGTGTGTCTGCTTTAGGTTGGTGCACTGGAAAGAAAATACATTCATTAGATGGGGTTCAAAGAAGCAACAGGTGATCAAAAATCCAGAAAGTCTACCCTGTAGGGGAAGGGTTAGTGTCTTGATATTCCTTACCTTAAAGGAGAGGTGAGAGAAGAGAGTCAGGAGGATAATTTTCCGATGTTTTAAAAGGTCTTGCCAAGAATTCTTGCCAAAGAAGAAAAAAACCCAAAAGACATAATCTATTGTTCATGGCCATAATGAATAACAGGATATGTAAGAGACTGTAATTGAATGCAAAAGGAAGGTTGGATAGTGAACAGTTTTTGTAATGGTGAGTATAGTTACATACCAAAGTAGATTGTTGGGAAGGGGTTGGTGGTGGAGAATTTCCATGTAGGCAGTTTCAAGGATAAGTTAAGCCAGCAATGATAAGTAAATAATACTATAATTGGTACCAATAGGGATTTGGGCTAGCACAAAAAGAGTGAGTTTCACTGATTTTTAAAGTCAATATGACATTTCCAAAATAAATCTTAGCTAGGGAAGACCTACAGGAAAGCAGGCAGGAATGCTCCGGCTATGAAGTAGCAATTGTGATGAAATTAGTTTTGAGCAGGGGGATTGGGCTACCTGACCCCCAGAAGTCCCTTCAGACCTAAATTATATTAGTTATTCTTGACATTTGCTAGGTTTATCTCTCCTTATGCCAAGAGCAACACAACAGTGTGTTTCATTACTAAATAATACTGATGTTTGCATGATACGTGCAAAATATGATGTTTGCATGATATCAGATATGTGAGAGTTGCCCTATATTATAATATAATTTTATGCCTTAAAATACATAAAATATATACTTGTATTTTAGCAGATTCCCTTATCTGTTTATTTTTAATCTCTTACTGTTGTTAACAATAAACAGCCACTTCTATAGCTAGGAGCCATGAACATACTGTGTTAGAAAAACATCAAAAAATGATTTACTTTTATTTTCAAGTGTGATTTTTATTTTTTTTCCTCACTCTCACAGTTTGGAGTAGTATCTTATTCAGTAACCTTATTCCTACTGTGTAATTACGACTTTATTTTCTGCCGGGATAACAAAGGTGCTATTTTCATTATTGATACAATCTTTAGGACTAGAATCCTGAAAGTTGTTTCTTTTTAAGATGAGGCACTGATAAGTCTATAATTTAGTTGTGTTTATAATGCACTATATTTTGTTTTCCTGAGCATGGCAGAAAGTGAATAGAAAGCAGTTTCCTTGCTCACAGTGCAAGGCTTTATTCCAGCTAGTCTCTGCCTAAAAAGCAATTACTCTACAGTATTTTAGAGCTGTGCTTCCAGCTGTTTTTCTGGTTGTCTCCTCAGCTTTCATGCAGCTTTCTGCCTATTCCTGTGGATGCTTCCCACAGATGTACCACCCATCTATCTAGCTCTAAACAACAGAACCCCCTTTTTTGTTTTTTTTTTTTTTTGCTTGTGACAGTATATAATTTTACTATGTAATGCTCAAAAATAATTTTAAAATTTTCAGTGCTTATCAAGCATAAATTTTGCTATAGTAGCCTGCAGATACATTGTGGTCTTACATATCAGTGCCATGAATGTGTAAGTTTCCTCAGACAGTTCAGAGATGGGCTGAATTTAATCTCTCTTCCATTACAAATTACTAGTGAAGTACTTGTGTCAATAAACAGCCCTCATACTTGGTTGCACAGCCCCTAGATATAAACCGTAGAGGTACTGTTAGAGATTTGAATAAAACAAATGTGATGGGATTACATTTGACTTACAAGGTTGTTAATTTGTAGCAATGAGTGAGCATGATGAAGCTTTGATCCTGAGTTGCTTGCAAGGGGGACAAGTTAGAAGGAATATGTTCTCAGAAACAGTTTGTTCAATATGCTTGTCAAGGCACAAAGAAACAAGGAGTGTCAGCAACCTCAACCTTCAAGCGTGTGGGGAAACAAGAACCAGACTTCCTCAGTGGCTTGAGCTTTGTGCCCAGGCTATTAAGAATGTCTAAAAGTTTCAGCTCTTAAAATAGAGTTGTTAATTGTGAGGTTGTAACACTCCTCTGACCACTTATTTTTACTAGATGAATTTTCTTCTAATGTATTAATATGTTAAACATTTGGCTGTAGATTAATCATTACTAATTGTTTTAGTTTAGGAAGCTGCATTTTCTTGCTGTGGTTCCTGCCTTTTATGTGTACGTTTGTTTCTGAGAGGAGGGAAAGGAATGGTTTGAAGTAAGAGCATCTTGATTTACATGTACAGAAACTCACTGAGTTACTGACAGTTCTGTAGTAGAAACAAATCATGTTGAAGTGTTTGGAAGCTTTCAGGTTGTCAGAAGTAGTTGCTTTTTCTGTGTTCTACTTTGCTGTGTACTTTCTTTCCTTGCCACATTGGACTCTTAAGTTAATTTTACTGAGAATATTCAGCATCTTCACCCTCAAAAATCTTGAGCCCTGAATGTTCAAGAGTATGGGAGCATATTAATATGATAATTCTTGGACAAGGTTTGAGATGCATATCCCTGGCTTTTGCTAGACATAACATAATTTCTTCACGGAAATTTTGCCTGAGTAGAAATCCTTCAGATGCAGAGCCTGCAGCCTGGATGGGTGGTTGCTGCTGCACAGGCATCCTGTTACTCACAAGGTTACTGCATTACCAGAAATTCCAATTGTGTACACACAGATTAAGGGTGCACAGTAAGTGACACCTTTGGGAAGCTTTATGTAAGTGCGTATTTGTGATAAGTAGTTGCTGAGCAATTATACAATAGTGCTCAAGTCCATGTGCTTTGGGATGTCTGAGAGGGGTCAGCCACTCAGTTACTGAACAGCTGGTTTGTGTATGTGCTGTGAGTCACGTTCTGGAGGATGTGTAGGGGTGTGTGTATTGTAGAGTTTGTTTGCAAGGAAGCATCAGGGTTAAAATGTTTAAACATTTTTGCCTTGTACTAAGGTTGTTTGTGCTCTCTGTTGATGAAAGAGGCTCTGGAAGAAATAGGGAAGACTGTCCTGGAATTCATATATGTACACACATGCTGGTAGAATAACTGCTTTCTCATAGGTAGGGTTGACTCCCTCAGGTCAGGGCTCATTTTCTGTTGTTCTCCTCCTCCACACTGCTTTACTGAGAAGGCAGTTGTATAGCATGCAATTTTATATTACACAAGGACCCTGAGAAAGGGACTAATGCTTTGCTCTGTATTTGTAGTATGTTGCTTTAGATCTAACTGTATCTATTTCAGTTTGAGGAAAGTGTTTATTTAACCTGCAACGAGCTGTAACTGAATGGAACATTTCTCTTCTTGTTGTATTTTGGGGGTCCAGCAATTAGCTGAATTGGGTTTTGTGGTATTTTAGCTACGTGTAGATTAAAGTATTCAAAGTTTGAATTGGGTAAAGCTGAGAATTTGTTCTTATGCTGGAAAAAAATTGATGCTAGGACATTCACATGTTTGTATATATTGTAGTAAGGGCTTTAAGTTGTTTTAAGCGCAGTCATAAGATAACCTAATGTCTTGGCTAATTAATGAATGTAGGATGGCTTTTTTTCAGAAGTTGAAATATCACTGCAGCTTCTTTTGCATTAAAACATGCTGCTGTATCCTCCTTTTCCCTCTGTCACTCCTTCATAATGCTGTTTTAGTTTGCCTTGGTTCAAATGTACTGTGGAATACAAATCAATGTTGTATTCCTCTGAGTTTGGAGGAAACAGGCAGTTCGGATGAGGACAGAGATTCTGCTGGGTCTGGCAGAGGGAGAGGGTCTGGGCTCAGCAGCAGTGCTGGGTTTGCTGTCTGTGCAGCTGCTGCTCACGTTCCGCTGAGTGGGTGGGTGCAGAGCTGCTGCTGCTGCTGCAGGGGTTACAGGCAGGTGCTGTTCAAGGGTAGGAGATGTGTTGTGTGTGGGAAGATACACGGGGAACAGTGTTAGGGGCTGTGTGCACTTGGGCTCAGTGCTGGCTTTGCAGGCTGGGGCAGAGGAACAGAGTGTCTTGGGATGTGGAATAGAGTCTTGGGAAAGAGCAGGGGCTGCTCTGACAGAACCTCCTGTAAGTGAGGAGGAGTGGGAACTGCTGTAGGAAATCAAAGCTGTGAAGCTTGTGTGGATGCAGTATCAATGCTTGGGTGTACCCTCCGCATCTCATAGTCCTGGTGCTCTCTACGCACACAAATTTCCCAGTGTGCCAGGTGAGAGAGATGGTTTATTTACAACTCAAGCAGGCATTTACGTGTAAATTGTATCTCTTAGTTTTTGATTGTTCAAGATACTGCTGGTTTAATCCTTCTTGAAAGTGTAAGACGATCTGTTTGTGATTGTGTTCATAGTCGTATTTTGTACTTGGTAAGTTTTAAAATTGGTGGAGAATAGCACTCTGGGCCTGGCAAGAACCTATGCTTCAGCTTTTTGCTTTTATCTATACTGGTGTTGTGATACAAATTAACTTTTTGTCCGTGTTGTTGTTACTGTTAAATGTGCCATAGAAGAAAAAGGCATTAGAGGCTAATTGGCTGTGTTGTTTATTGAGACATAGATGCATTTTTCAAATGGAAGTGAAATGTAGGAGTTTTTTGTTAGATTAGGTTGATATACTGCAATAATGGTACAAAAGTAACAGGACACTTATTAAAAACCTCTATGGCTTTATTGATTTGCATTTTATATATTAAAAATGGAATTTTCTGTCCAATTTTGGCAATGCAGAATTTTTTGGCAACGAATCTTTAACAAAACCTGAAGTCCTTCTGTAAGGAAAATAAAAACTTTTCTTCAGTTAATCTTTGTTAAGATGATGCTTCTTGGATCTCCTCTTCCATGGCAGTAATTACTACACTGTGCTAGTTCTACAAACTCTTTGTTTCCTTGTTACAGGAAGGATCAATATGAAGATTATAATTCTATTCAGAAGTGTTAATCCATTTGCAATGCAGATGGTGCCATATTTCTTGGTGTTGTAGCATCACAACTTAATGTTCAATAATACTGATGAAGAGTACTGTAATGTAAAAATATTTTGAAATATGTAATAAACACAGTGATTTGGGAAATTTAAACCAAAATACTGATTTTTTGCACTGAGTATTTTGAAGACTCTTCACTTGTCACCAAAACCATTTAAAATTTCACCTTCTTATACCTTGTGGCACACACATTCTAATGGCCTTAGTCAATTCTAACTAGAAGCTTAGTAGTGCCTTCTCTAACCTTGTGAAAACATTTTTGTTCCTGTTTCGAGACATTGTGTTCCTGTTTATGAGGCAACTGAGATTAGCTCAGTTGATCAGAGCATGGTGCTAATAACCAATGCCAATCCAACCTGGCCTTAAGCATTTCCGGAGATGGGGCATCCACAACTTCTCTAGGCAATCTGTTCCAGTGCTTCACCACCCTCACAGTAAAGCATTTTTACCTTGCATCTAATCTAAACCTACCTTTTTTCAGTTTGAGGTCATTTCCCCTTGTCCTATCACTCCCAGCAATTGTAAGAAGTCCCTCCTCAGCTTTCTTGTTGGCTCCCTTTAGGTGCTGGAAGTGCTGTAAGGTCTCCCTTCCAGGTTGAACAACCCCCAATTCTCTCAGCCTTGTCTTCATAGGAGAGGTGCTTCTCTGATCATCTTCATGACCCTTCTCTGGACTAGCTCCAACAGGTTTGTATCTTTCTTGGGCTGGGGACTCCAGAGCTGGGTGCAGCACTCCTGGTGATGTCTCATGAGAGGAGAGAAGAGGGGCAGAGTCATCTCCCTTGCCCTGCTGGCCATGCTGCTTTCTATGTGGCATTGGGGGCTGTGAGTGCACACTAATGAGTCCTGTTGAGCTTCTTGTCAACCAACACCCCCAAGTCCTTCTCCTTAGAGCTGCTCTCAATCCATTCTCCACCCAGCCTCTACTTGAATTTGGGATTGCCCTTACCCAGGAGCAGGACCTTGCACTTGGCCTTGTACTCATGAAGTTCACTTGGTTGCATGTCTCCAGCCTGTCCAGGTCCCTCTGGATGGCATCCCTTCCCTCCAGTGCATCAGACACCACACAGCTTGGTGGTCTTGGCAAACTTGCTGAGGGTGCAGTCGGTCCCACTGACAGAGATGTTCAAAAATGCCAGTCCCCATGTCAACCCTGAGGGTACTGTGCATAAGTGGTCTCCACTTGGACATCGAGACTTTGACTGCAACTCTGACTGCAACCATCCAGCTAATTCCTTATCCACTGAGTGATTCATCTGTCAAATCCACATCTCTACAGTTTGGAGACAGGGATGTTGTGCAGGACAGCGTCAAATGTTTTGCACAAGTCTGGCTATTTGCAAGATGTGAGAGTTAGAGGATGAGAGGAAGCTTGAATGATTACCAAATTGGTAATTTTATGGAAACTTGTTTTCTCTTTCAAATCCCTTTTCCAGTTTGAACTTACCAAGTCAAAGGAGAATCAAACCCCCTACTTCCATGAATTCTGTTATAGCAGAGGATGCTATGTTAGCAAATGGAATTAGAAGTTCAGTAGGTTATAAAAAGTGGTATGCAGAGAAATATTTCTCCTTAAAATGAAAAAAACCACCACAAAAGAGCTGCCAAGGAATTTGAGACCACTAGATAGCATGAATATTTTGGTATCTTAATGTAGGTATATGTGCTTGTTTGTAGAAAGTAGCTGAAAGTGTTACTGTGTGATTGAGATCTGAGGAGAAACATGAGATGTTACAGATGACTTGTAGTCAAACTGACTGTAAGAGGTCAAATTTCCTACAGGGTAATTACAGTTGTTTACATGGTCAGCAAATCTGTAAGTATTTCAGGTGAAGGGGTTGTTTCTTGTGTTCTTTTAACAGATGGGAAAGAAATGTATTATATCAAGGTTAGATTTCGTTGTTATTTTAGTGTTGAAATTATGATACCACAAAGAGATGCTGATTATAAAGCCACACACTGCTCAGCTCAGATCAACAGTTACGGCTTCTTTGACATGTCCTTTTAGGGATGAGTGTAATTAGCTGCCATGTGGTTTTTAGAAGATACTCTTGTTCATTGGTAGCAATAAAAGGTGTGTATATACACACATCAAAACTAAATGATGGAAGCAAACATAATAAATGACTGCAACATGTATACTTAATACATGTTTCTGCAGAAATGTAGAATGGATTGTTTTATTTTAATGTGTTAAAAAATGCAGAAGTAAGGCTCTCTTTCACCTAATATGCTCAGTCCTTCGGTGTTGCCAAGAATGCAGGCTAGCTATTGACCTGTCCTGTACCTTAAGTGTGTTTCAGTGTTGTGGTTGTAATGTTTGCTTAAACTGCAGCTTTGTGCCTGCTTGAGCAGTATAGTTATGGTCTTGCTTTTTATTTGGCAGTTAGTTTGAAAAAAAAAATTGTGACACAATTGATAATTGTGATCTTTGTAAAAGCTGTCACTGTAAATTGTGTTTTTGAGGTAATACTGTGATGTTGTTGAAGGTTTCCTAGTTTCTTTTTAAACTGTTGAACATTTTAAATCTTGTGTAAGACCTGTCAGAAATGTCAGTGGGAGGATTAGTGACAGTTACTTGAAGGTAATTTTTTTCTCTGTAAAGTTACTGTCCAGATTACATGAATTCAATGCTGTTTATACTCAGCTGAGCTCTTCTTTTATCAATTTCTTAAATGGAACTCTTTATGCAATGAATGTCTACAACAGAAGTTGCAATAATTTTTGTTGCACTGCTTTGATTTTTTGGGAATAGGATCTATTAAACTTTTATTTATCCCCTAGTGTTTCTATTCAGGGATAGAAATGTGTTAAATACTGATTGCTTATTGTGGGACAGATTTAGCATATGATTTCAGTGACCTTTTTATATCACTTTCCCCTTAAAGAAGAAATGCCAGTCGAGGTGTGTGTACTTCTTAGTGCTAGGAGTAAAGTAAGAACCAAATAGCTAGAACCTTAAAAGCCCTGAGGTTTATATTCATCCATGGAGTCTTGAGCAGTGTTGTTTACTAGTCATGGAAGTGTGAATCCTGGTAAAGTTAACAGTCAGATCAGGACAGATAATTTGCAAATGGGCAATTTCTTTTTTTTTTGTTTGTTTGTTTGTTTGCTTTCCCCCTACCACTGTAGCTTGCTGTTCTCTGCTTTAAAAGAAGACCTTCAGCTCAAGTGCTGCCAATAACTCTTCTCAAAGAAATCATGTGTTTAATTATCCTTATTGTCTGAACCCAGTGCACAGACAGAACACCATATGCTTCTGTTGACTTGACCTCCTTATTTGTGGGTGTCTGGATTTTCTGATATATTATTCTTTTTATTCCTTGTGTCCAAAGGAACATTCAAATTCTCAGTCAGCCCTCATCAGGGGAGATTTGAATGGTGTGTCACACTGGATTTTATAATTATTTTGGAGATCTTCTAAATTGTGACCTTTCACAATTGAAAAAATTATATCGAGAGGCAAAGGTGTGCAATAGCATCTAGAGACATTTAAAACTGTTCCTGGCTGTTCTATGCAGCTATGAAAATACTCATTAAATAAATAATTCACCAATTGTCACAATTGTCTTATTTGGCTTCTTCTGGTTTTTAATTCCTTAAGATTGTTTTTCCTCTAGAAAAATGTATTCTATGGGTTTTCAGAAGAAAGAAATCAAACAAACATGATGTACCATTTCATGCTTCCATTTTGATTGATAAGCTGCAGCATTTTTAGTGTATTTATATTAAAGATGGAAAAAGTGAGGAGGAAGCAAATTCTCAGAGTCTGATCTCTTTTGTACTTCCATTCTTCTGCTTTGTATGTGTGGAATCTGTGAGAAGGCAGGGGGCTTTATTTTGTCAAAGGACTATTTACACAAAAATTGATGCTGAAATTTACATTTCAAAATAGAAAGGTTTTACCAGTTGATATGACAAAGGATCATATTCAGATTGCTTTAAAAATTTTAGAGAAAACAACTTTGGCTCCTGCTGCAAAGGAATGTTTAAACAAAGGTATCTAGACTGAGATTGGATCAGGCCCTGGAAGCTTCAAAGCAAGCACTTCAGACTTCTGGTAGTGCTCTAAAATTGGAGAGAACACAAAATATTTTTTGTTTATAGAGATCCTTGAAGAGTGAAATGTGAAAGAATTGCAATGAGAAATTAAGTAATTAGAATTATTGATTTATTTTTTTTAACAAAGTTAGGAAAACCTACAGAACCTTCCCTCAAAAATGAGCTGTGCTTCACAACAAAAGCTACTCGAATAAGTGTTTTTTAGAATAGTTGCAGTCCTAATAAGTACATTTCTACATGGAAAACAAGGGCAGTAAAGAGTAGTTCTCCTATATTTGTTTTGGTAGATTGAAATAGTGAATTGCTGAAATGACCCATCAATTTGAATAACAAGATTAGGGATAAAAAAAGACTTGCCCACTTGTTTTCCTGCCTCTTGATTTTGTTTGTTTATTTCCTGATGCAGAAAATGTTTTGTCAGGATTAGTAGGATGTATTTTTTTGTAAATCATCTACCATATTTTCCTGTCTTTAATTTCACAGAGTATTATACTTACAAAAAATTGCATATTCTCTAATCCCTTCAAAATAATGAAATATCTTTATGAATAGGCATAGCTACAAACTCTGCAACTAAAAAGGCCCACAGAATCAAGTGTTCAAAGAGGACTGATAAAATTTGACCTTGAGCAGTTTTCTTAAGAGCTTTTATTTATAGCATGTCTTGTTAGCCTTTACAGAATACTGCTTTATTTGTATTTGCATGGTTGATTGCTTTTCTGCTTTGGATTTTATAACTCATCATAACTTGTTTATAAAAGGTTTTAATTTCACTTTAAGAGCAGGGAACCTAATTAGCTTATGTTGAGTAGTCATCCATGGTAATACATTGTAACATTTCAAGGACACCATGTATCAGCTTTTTGCCAGTTTTGAGACGAGTCAGAATCTGATTTGTAAGCACGGTCGAGGTTTAAATTTTGGGGGAAATTTTGTTAACACCTTTCTTCACTGTTAGACATTGCTGGTTATAAATATGATTTGTGCTTATGTGCAGGTTTTGACACTTGATAATTAGCTTAGCTTGCTACAAGGTATTGCTGGTTTTGTAAGTCTAAATGTCACAGGAGGATTCTGGAATATCTTTAATATCTCTCTTGTGTGGACATACCTTTTTGTCTGTGCCTTTGTGATCGATTTGACAATTCCTCTGCTTGCCTTCCCTCGTTGGGATATTTGAGAATGCAGTGCTTCATTTGTGCCTTGTGAATATCTTCTGAGGTCTGGAGTCACCTCCAAAGGACAATGGAAGCAATGTTTGTATTTTCTCAGTAAATGCCAGTATGTATTTTTTGTCTGTGCATCTTTATGTGGATATTGTATGAGTGTACAATGCAGTAGGAACAGAATTTTGTATCACAGTATTGGGTAATTGTATTTGCAGTTATATTTTGCAAAACCTGTGCTAAAGAGGAAGTGTAGCCTTTGTAAAAAAAAAAGTTTCAGTTTCAAGATGCAGTTTAGAATTACTTGAGTGCTAGCATAGTAAGAATTTTATTTTATTTACTTGTGGAATTCACTTTTTTTTGGTGGATGGTTGAAATAATTTAGTCTGCCACATATTAGAATAGCATAGATTTGAATTTAAAAGGGTATTTGCTTTTATGAGGTGAAGATGAGTAATTTGTCAGTAATATTAAAATGTGGTGGCTTGTAAGGTACTTGGGTATTATGAACCAAGCATGATCTGAAAAATATATATTGCTTACATCTATGGGATTGAAGTGCAGGTCCATGCAGGTATCATCATGACTTACTGGGTACTGATTCACTTGACACTACAGCTTCACAGATCACGTAAAGCATTTGAACTGATTTTATGGGAAGTGCAGAACTTGATTTTTATACCTGGTGTAGCTCAGACAAAGAAATGTTCCTGTAAGAGCTGTGCCAGCGTGGATTGGCTGGCATGTTGTCAGGTCCCCAATTCACTGAAGAGTGACCTCCTCTTGCCTCATCACTGGCTCTGGATGAAACCCAGTCTGGAAGCTTGCTGCCAGTTAAGACCTCTACCCTGTATCAACCTGTAAACTGATCAAAATCCTTGACTGGAGTGTAATGAATTAATATGTGAAGCTTGTTAGTGTCTCTTACCCATGGCATGATGGTAAATACTGTAGGGTTTTTTATAATGGGAGTAAATGAGTTGTAGAATAACTAATCATAGAAATACCTGAATTAGCACTTACTACAGTGTGTTCTCACAGACTCAAACATTTATTTAATGGCATTTTAATTACTTTTCAACAGGGTGAACAGAAAAATGAGACATTTGCTCCAGAACATTTAACTTGTAAAAGCTGAAAGGGTTGTCATTAGGGTGGGCCATAAACTGTTACGTTGGTGAATTTAGGACTGTTGCCAGTCAACACATCAAACACCATTGATTTGAATAATGATTTAAAGTTTCCCCCTTGGATAGAGGAAAGTCCTATTCTATCAGGTTCCTTCTCTACGTGTTTTATTCATTGAGTATTTGTGTACAATGCTTTGTTGCCAAGCAGAGCCTTTTGTCTGTGTGTCAGACTGAGTCCATCCTTCCTGTTTAATGAAAAAAGGGGGTGAGGTTTCTATGGTTTGGTTGGGTAAGGGCAGAAAATATAAATTAGGCCTACAATTAATTGTGAAAGCTAAGCCCTCTGTGCTTGGCTTGCTGTCTTTTATGAGTGCCAAGTCTGTGGCAGGTTACCTTTTTGTCTGTGTGGCAGATCCATCACTTTGGTTTGGAGTTTGAAGGAAGAGTCAACTGCCTGCTTGTGATATGGGAAGGTCATAAAGCTTTTCCTGATCTTGTCTGATGCATCTGCCTTTGCATACAACCAGCCATACTAACACAGAGCTCTCGAGTAAATGATAGCTTGTCTTTTAATTATTTAACTATTTATTTATGTGAATACAGCCACCTTAGTTCAACAATCTTAGTTCAACATGTTCAGTTTCCAGTTGTGAAAATGGCCTATGATTTAATGTGTTTGTGAACCTGCTTGATTGATAAGATAACGGCTTGCAAAGCTTTCATACTGCTTTTTATGTTGTAGACTATAGTTCTTTTAGCAGACAGCCAAGGCTTTCCTTGAGGAATAATGGCAATACTAACTGAGAATTGCTGAAACATTCTTGGTATGTGAAAGGGTCTTCAGGCAATTCTGTTTCCTTTAATAAAACACTCCCTGCCCCCCCCCCCCAAAAAAAAAAAAAAAATCAACAAAAAAGCCA
>VZTN01015880.1:4252-19280 GCA_013400515.1 Erpornis zantholeuca | reverse complement strand
CAGCAACCACAGGTTTGTTTGTTTATTTTTTAATGTAGAGATTTGCAGGGGTTTTACTGGCTTCACGAGGTATCATAGTATGGTTGTTGCAGGCTACATGGAGTCAAACTTCACAGAGATTGCCAGGAATGCCAACTTCAGTTTTCAGATGGTTTCTAGCCCTTTCTCTGCGTCCACCATTCCGATTATTTCTACAGGGTCTGAATATGTCTCTGGTTATGTGCTGGCTGTGCCTCCTTTCCCTGGTGCAATGTAACAAAGAAGTCTGGTGGTTGCATCGATGTATGCACTCCCCTCAGTTTAGAAGTGCACTCAAATAGTTTCTTCGCAAAGTTTTCATGCTAGAATAGAAGAGACTGTTTCAATTGGTGGAAGGGAGCTACAAGAGTCATCTAGTGCAGCAGCCTGGCCACTTCAGGGCTGAACAAATGCTAAAGCCTGTTGTTAAGGTCATTTTCCAAATGCCCCTTAAACACTGACAGGCTTGGGGCATTAAAAAATCTAACTTTGTTAAAAAAGTAACATGAACAAAAAACGGAGCTGTTGATGATTTTTATTGACATTGAAGCTGTATAGCCTTAAAATTGCTTTGATTGAGTTTCCACAGTATTTTTTCTCTTTTGTTGTACAGTAGATATTTCATTTGGAATTAGAATACAGCAAGTGTTCTGACAGTGCTGGTAATTTACCTGCAATTCAGACTTATGCTATTTCAGCTGAGCTGAAATACTCTGCAAAATGTTTTTCTAAATTCAAACTACAGCCTATTTTCTTATTCCTTTACTTTTATGTCCCTTTTTATCCCAAGGGAAAGCTCTTGGCTGTTAAAAAAAGCAGGGGTTGAAGTACATAAACAAATTTTTCAGGAAGTTCAAAGCCTGGACTAAGAAATTAGATGCATGCTAAGATGTTCAGAAGCTCCATGTTTTAAAACTTTGAATTTTTCTTCAGAGTTAGAGAACTCTTAAACAAATTATGTAGTCAAGAATGTCTGTGGCTAAGAAGAGAATGGACTGAGTTTGTAATTTTGGGCTTGTGATGTCTTTTTGGAATAACTTCTTTTAGCAGTTATTTAGTAGGAGAACTGTAACTAACTCAGAGAAGGTTGAGAGCTGAGATTTCATCTCTGGTCAAGAACTTGCAAACCTCCAGAGTTTTATTTAAATTTTTGCTTTTCAAAATACAGCATCAACTTTCAAGTGAGTTTGTCTAAATTCTAAGTTTTGCATATTTAAGAGAACATATTGCAACAAAGGACAAAAAGTTGAAAAAGTGCTGGTTCAGTTGACATAGTGTTGGAAGAACTGCACAGCATTCAGCCAGCTAAAATATTTAGGTTTAAGGTTCTGGAATTTTGCTGAACCAACCACAATTTAAGAGAAAAATGATGCAGAATGAATATTTTCAGTTCTCAAGTAGTTTCTTATCAAGATATTTATTTTATTTGACCTTTTTGGCTTCCAGAGAAAAGTATGGAAAAACATCACCTTCTCATTTCAATAAAAAATAGTATGTTATTCTTAAATAAAAATATGCTTGTATGCTGAAATTATTGGA
Organism: Erpornis zantholeuca; assembly: GCA_013400515.1. NCBI lineage: Eukaryota > Metazoa > Chordata > Aves > Passeriformes > Timaliidae > Erpornis > Erpornis zantholeuca. The sequence continues at coordinate 17,723 of VZTN01015880.1, read as the reverse complement.
GAACAAATGTCTTTGATATTGTCTGCTGTTAGAGGGATTTGCTTGTCAGGGAACAGATATATTTGGGGTTCTTTCATCAGTGTTGTAAGGGCAATAACTTATTGTCTGAATTCCTTCCTCTGTCGTCCTAAATAACACTGGATTTCAGCATGAGAATAAGAACAGTAATTCATAGTCCTGTAAAAAAAGAAACCTTTTTTCATGATGGTGATCACTGACCTCTGTTTCCTCTGTGATATTAGGCTCAGTACTTTCCTTTTTACTGTAATAGCAATCAATGAAAGTGCTTTCATACTTTTGGACAAGAAATCAATTCAGTTTCTTTCGGTTTTGGAGAACTCTTTGAACAATAAAACACTGAATGGTCAAATGTATCTTGAAAATATCAGGTACACTGTTGACTTTTTTGTATATACAATGCTTACAAGTCAGGTTGTCATAGAATAGGATCTCTCATTTGGAAGGGACCTACTAACAGTCATTTAGTCCAGCTGCCTGACTGCTTCAGGGCTGACCAAAAGCTGAAGCATATTATTAAGGGCATTGTCCAGATGCCTCCTAAACACTTTATGCACTCTAGGAAGCCTGTTCCAGTGTTTTACCATGCTTGCAGTAAAGAAATGCTTTCTAATGTCCAATCTGAACCTCCCCTGGCACAGCTCAAGACCATTCCCCTGTGTCCTATCACATGAGGAACCCTGAGGAGCATCGCTGGTGCCTGGTCACTGTAACCCCAGGGACTGCAGCCCTTTGGGCTCTGCCCTTCAGCCAGGCCTTCACCCAGTGCACTGTGAACCTGCTCATCCCACAGCTGGGCAGCTTGTCCAGAGGCATGCTGTGAGGAACAGTACCAAGAGCCTTATTAAGAATTTAAAAAGGGAAAAAAGCATCCATTGCCTTGCCTTCATCTTGCCTTCATCTATGAGGAGGGCAATTTTGTCATAGAATGATGCCAAATTAGTTAAATAGGAGTTTCTCTACCAAACTTGGGCTCAAAGTTTAAATAAAAATAGATTTTTAAATGTAATCTTGTAGGCTCATTCCCAAGTACTTAATCAGGAACTCTGAAAAATCAAATTAGAATATTTATAAAGTCCTGATCCCTTAAGGGTTGCTTTTCTAAAGTCTGGGACATGTGATCACCACTAATGGTAGTACTGTAAGAGTCTAAGAAGTATTTTCTCCTTTGCAAGTGCCTTTCAGTATGAGATAAAATTCGTTGTGTTGTTTGTTTTAAGTAATACAATACAATAAGTATTTGTAAGTAATACAATACGTCTGACCAGTTGATCTTTGAAGTACTGAAAGTCTGCTAAAGATATGTGTTAGACAATTAAATTTAAATTGTTTAGATTAAAAGTACAGACAGCCATATTACAAAACAAGTACCAAAATGCCAGATTACACATTAATCTCCAAAAACATGAAAAGTGCTAGCTCTAACAGTGTTAGAGATGTAAATGTTTTAGATCACGAGTTCACTTAAGCAGAGAATTGTTTTTTAATTTCATTTTGCATAAATAACTAGAAAAATGCTCATAGGGTAGTAGATGTAAACTCTTACTGTATTTGTAATGTTAGGATTTTCTAGTTTTACTTGACTGAATAATATTGTGCCTAATAAAAAAAAACTCCACCATGTATTTTTGAGGGATAGGTGCCAGGAGTTTATGTATCCTTTAGAGGAGCCTCCTTAACCCAGATAAGTCTGGCTGAAGGAACCGTGAGAAGCTGACTACTTATCTAGTATTTCTTAAAGGAATTAATGCTTTTGAGCTCTCAAGTACCATAAATGCAATACCAGTACAGTTCACTGGAAGCATCAGGACTGAACTACTTTGTTAGTTATCATTGGTGAGTAAGAAAGTCCTTCTTGCCAGAAACTTGAAAAAATTTTCCTGGTCTTCTAAGTGCTGCTGACTAAAGCATCAACTCCTATTTCAAATAGGATTCAGTCAGCAGTGTGTAGTGTGCCTAGCACTGTGTTGTGAGCCAGCATCTGTGTTCTGGGTTCATTGGCACAAAAGCAATAACCATTTGGTTTTAATGAAAGAAGGAAAATAAAGCTGGCAAGGAAAATATTTTTAAGAGATAGTGAAATATGTTTTTCTTTTTCCATCTTTAAAACAGAGGGCATTTTAGTTAATTATGTTTACTAAATGTAATCAGAGCAGTACATATCAACTTCAAAAAAAAAAAAAGATAAGAAATGTAAATTGAAAGAATTTGGAAGAAAAGCAACCTTATTAACAAGGGAAGTTGACTCTTAATTCCCTTTTTGCCCCGATGTGTTAAGTAATATAGCCACAGGAAGAGTTTCAAAATGTTTGCTAAACTGCTTCCTACCATTGCAATATGGAAATACTAGGAATGGATAGGTAAATGACAAAAGAGATGACCACAAATGTCAGCTGAGTGGTTGGAATATTGATTATAAGTTACAAATTCACTCAAGTTACTCCGGTTGGTATCCGTGGATTGCTTGAAGGAGGGTGATAGTGATAATGGTGAGCAGATTTGAGGAAATTACCAATAAGAAGAAGGAAGGATGTGACATCCAGGCACACTTACTTTGCTAGATGTCAAGGGCAAAGGGAAGGTATCAGCAAATCAGTTTTAGTGTTTCCATCTCCTTTTGGTCCCCTTTCAAGACTATGTGTATATATCAACATTAGCAGAATTTTGATAAAAATTTTTGTTCCTCAGTTGTCAGGCACTGACCGTATCATTAAGTTAAAATTTGGGTTTAGAATTGATACGTATGAAATACTGTCACATTCCACTCATTCTTACGAAGTATTCAGAGGGGTCTCCTAGAAGGCAGAAGGTAACCTGTGCTCTTATAAGGGGCCACTCCTGTGTGGCTTCTTAAAAGAAGTGGTTTGTGGGCATCTGTTCCAAGAAAATGGTTCGGAACTGCCTCGTGGTGCTGAGTGCTGGGTACTCAGGGTTGCCCCGGTGTGTGGCTGTGGGGAGGGGCATCCCCCTCCGTGCCTGCCCTGCATCCCGGTGCGGTGCAGCTCGCTCTCCCCTCGCTGTGCTCCTCAGGTGGGACCTGCTGCGCTCTGCCTTCCCGGGTGCATTCCAGGTGCTGCGGAGCTGAGCAGCGTTAGACGCTCATCCGATCTGTCGGTACTCTTTGTTTCCGAAAATAACCCGAATCGTGTTCTTTCTCCCTAGAAAAGTTGATTGCATATCAGCGGGAATTTCACGCTTTGAAGGAACGTCTGCGCATTGCCGAGCACCGCACTCTGCAGCGCTCGTCCGAGCTCAACGCCATCCTGGAGCAGTTCAGGCGGGCGGTGGCGGAAACAAACAGCAGTAAGAATGCCATGAATAATTTTTCAGGTACGCACTCTGACTGAGATATTTTTTTATAACTCTGCAATGCCGGTATCTCTTCTTATTACTTTAGAATAAGAAATTGCTACCTAGAAAGTCAAATGAAACTGTTCGACAGTGTGAATAGAGAATGTGTAATATGTTGTATCTGGTGTGCTTTGTTTTTTCCAGTTGTTGCTTTTAATGATTCGTGCACCCTTATTCAGTCCCAAAAGTCATAAGAATTACTTATTCTACACCTAGCTCCCAAAGTTTGGAACTTCTGGTTACTTATTTAATACATTGAATATATTTTGACAATTAATTTATGTCACTCATTAAATAGAGGGGGAAAGTGCAAAGAGAAGAAATGGCTGAACTTGAAGCTGTTAAAATATGTTTAAAAGTCAAATGGAAGGTATAAAATCCTATAGACTAAAATATTGGTTATGATTTGTAAAAAATACAGGTAATGGCCTTTTCAATAACTTGTGATTAAACTGCTAAAGTCTTCTCCAAGTTTTTACCCATTTTGGAGACTGGTGCTCAGGTTTACAAAAAGTTGTTTGGCAATATTAGAGAAAGACACTAAAATACTCGCCAGATTATTGATGATAACTTTTAAAATCACACTGTTAATGCTTTAGTTGCTCTGACTTTTGTGGATGGAAAATGAATAACAAATAAGTACAAATTTTCTGTCAAGAGGTCTGACTTGGTAAGTTGCAGAAATTTCACTGTGTTGGTCTAATAAGGAGTTGAAACCCAAAGTGTTCTGCAAATCAGAAACCTGGAAAAAGAATTTTGAATTTGTTGTCTACTTGCATTTGTGCTATGATTTACTATTTTTGATAGATTTTTTTTATTATTATTATTTTGGTGGGGGTGTTGTTATAATGACAGGCCCCAGAGCTGATACTAATCATGAATTGCTGTCTGACACTAATGGTCTGATCTCAGTAGTCTCCTGGATCTCCAGGAATTGCACAGATAAAGGTTACATTTAGCATGGTCTATAAATCTTGTCTTCCTATTTCATGTGTGGTTTTTTGCTTTTAAAGTAACCTGTTGAGGAGGTCAAATAATTTTGATTCTAGATTTAGGATTAAGTTCTTACCACATTTGTTTCTAAAATGGACTCAGCTTGCTTGTAGGCAATATAGTTATAGGGAGTTATTCTTTTCTGATGCAGCTGAAAGTACTAATTCATTTAACATTCCACTATGTCTGGATCCCAGCTGAGATGGACATTTGTGTTTTTCCATGTAGAGCCATAATGAGAAGTCAGCTGAATTACTGAGCTTTTGTGCTCAGAACATAGTATTAGATAGATTTTTATTAAGTTTAATACACTTAAGTATACTATTTGCTCTCTTTGAAGATGAAAGAATTCCAGATTGTTATGTGTAGATCCTTATTCATTTGGACAAAGAGCTGTCATACTTGGACAGAATTTAGTCCAGGTTTGCAGATGATGTTAAAGAAATGTTAGCAGGAAAAGCAAAATGTATTGGAGTCTATCAAAATAGACATATCTACTTATGGCATCTATTTACAAAGCTTTTTGCAAGGTTTGGGGTGGCTAGTTTCCCCTAAAAATAAGTACTTTTAAAATCCCCAAACATAGAGAACCAAAATCCACAACAAAAGCAATCTATCTTTGTAGAAGCACTGCTCAGAATCTGAGAGAAATTACACTTACGGCATTGTTTTTCTTACTTCTTCTCAGTTTTATCTCAAGATACCTTGAGTACAATTTTTATTTAGCTTGAAATTTTAAAACCTGTAAGTTTTCAAAGATCCATATGCTATCATACTTGTCATTTGAAATGAGTTGTTTTCACACTTGATGCAAGAAAATCAACACGCACAGCAGGGTAATTTTCAAAACTGTTATTTGCAACTTTGAGAGCCACCTGGACATACTGAGAGGCAGTTGCACCAGAAAGAGCAAGAATGATTCTAATGGAATCTAATAGGGTAATTCTGTTCTAATGGGCTAAATTAAATTTGCATTAATTTTTTTTTCAGGAATACTTAAAATATCAACTGTATATTTAATGCTATTTAATTTTGTATCTGCATGTACAGTATGTTCCAATATATATTCGTAGCTCTGAAAAGTTATTTGCAGTAGTGTTGCTGGATAGTGATGACCTCTACAAGCAAAAGTAAAAAAATTATCTAGGTAAATAATCCTTCCATTTGATTAACTGGAAAAAAACTTAACAAAACCACCAACCCCCCAATAAATGGAGCATTCTTTACTTCTGTAAATTCACACTAAATCGTATGTGATCAGGTAAGTATTCATTGTATCCATAGCAAGGTTATAGGTGCAAAATAGTCTTGGCCATTATTTATTTAAAAAAAAAATCAAAGTAAGAAAAGGCTTCCTTTGTAGACAAGACATAATGCCTCAGAAAAGTGCTCAGTTTGTTCTGGCTTTCAGTTAGGACCAAGCCTGGAATTTTATTCTGTTTACTGTTGCTTAAAACTTCATATTATTTGTTTTCTGCATTACTGATTTCCTGTATGTTTGCAGATGAGACGCTGAAATTGCTAAAAGAGCTATCAAATAGAAAATCTCTTCAAGTGCCAAATATCTATTACCATTTGCCTCATTTGTTGAAAAATGAAGGAAGCCTTCAACCTTCTGTGCAGGTTGGCCTTGGAAGGACAGGAGGTATGCTGATATGATGGTTATTTCATGTTTTATATCTGGAGGACCTTCTAGTCTTAGACACAGAATCTCCTGCATTTCTTGGTAGATCAAGGACAACTTGTGTAATATTGATATCCTTTGAATTCACACTGAATCTGAGATGAAAGGAGCTTGGTTTCAGCTTTGCTCTTTTCTGCATAATCTCAGTCACACCCCATGCTGTGTTAAGGTACACATTAAGAAGCATTTAGTTTGGGTGAATTTTTTGTAACTGGAAGGAAACAAAGCTCCAGCATTTCAGGTTCTGGACTGCTAATGGCTATATCCCTTTGGCTTTTCAGATCTGTGGGGCAACCGTGCATGAATATAATTATTTTAGCATTGATGTTTCTGTTGTTCTGAACAGTATATTTCAAGGTATAAATTAAAAGTTGAGAGAACTAAGATAATCAGATATAATTGCATTAATAAAATTTGGTCAGTCATTGGAGGGGAAGAAAATTCAGTGTTGTAGTTACTCCTGGCTTATTACTTCAGTAAGTTTGATTGCTCCTTCTTTCCACAGAAGGCATGCAGGCATGACAGATGTGTGGGCTTAGGCCACAGGTTTATTTTTCTGACTATAAATACCTTTTATTTCAATGTTGTTATTCAGGGAGGAAAAATCTAATAATCCGTTATTGTTTTAAGTGAAGTCTGTATTATGTCCACCTGGGAATATATGGCAGAGATTTGGAATTACAAAATAGAAATTGGAATCAGGTTTATTTAATTAAACAGACAGAGGAAATTCAGGGTTTCAGGACTTCATGAAGTCTGCTTTATCCCTTCACTGCATTCGTGCTGCTATCTGCAGTGTTCCCAGTTGGTAGCCAGCCCTGGGGACAGTGCAGAAGAGAAACTATGGAGAAGTTAAGGAACACAGGAGTCAAATGGTCTGCTGAGAGATGGTGTTAATAACATTGTAGCTGGGGACATACTGCATTGCATTTGCGGTGCTGTTGTCAGAGATAAGAAATTTTGTTGAGAAACTGTTTTTAGCAGTATTGTTTTACAAGATGTCTTCTTCAGAGATTGAGTACTTGAGTTATGAAGAATGGTTATATCAGTTTTAAATAAAACTTTAGTTAGAGTTTATTCATTCTTGATGCACCTTACATGATGAATTCTGTGGTTGGTGATTATTTCCTATTGTATTGGGGTTTGTGTGACAGTGTACTGGTAACAGGGAGGCTACAGGGGTGGCTTCTGTAAGAGGGTGCCAGCAGCTTTCCCTGTGCCCAGTAGAGCCAATAGCCAGACCAGGGCCACGAGAATAACAGATTGAAGAGGGGGAAAAAGCTGCTCAAGGGCAATTGCAGCTGGAGAGAGGAGTGAGCACATGCAAGAGCGCTGCAAACACCAAGGTCAGTGCAGAAGGAGGGGGAGGAGGTGCTCCAGGTGTTGGGGCAGAGTCCCCTGCAACCCATGATGAAGAGCATGGGGAGTCAGCTGTGTCCCTGCAGCCCATGGAGCAGAGATCCACCTGCACCTCTGGAGGACCCCATGTCACAGCAGGTGGATGCCCAAAGGAGGCTGTGAACCCATGGAAAGCTCACATGGGAGCAGGCTTCTGGCAGGACCCGTGGACCCATGGAGAGATCCTGAAGGACTGCAGCCCATGGAAGGGACCCATGCTGGAGCAGTTTATGAAGAACTGCAGCCTGTGGAAAGGACTATATTGGGGATGTTCATGAAGGACCATCTGCCATGGGAGGGACCCCATGCTGGATCAGGGGAAGAGTCTGAAGAGTCCTTCCACTGAGGAGAAAGAAGGGGTGGAGATGATGTGTGATGAACTGAGTTCCAGCCTCCATTCCCCATGCCCCTGTGCTCCTGGTAGGGAGGAGGTAGAGATATCAGGTGTGAAGTTGGCCCCAGGAAGAAGGGAAGGGTGACGGGAAGGTGTTATAAGATTTGGGTTTATTTCTCATTACCCTATGTTCATTTGATCAGTAATCAATTAACTTCCTTGAGTCTGCTTTGCCTGTGGCAGTAACTAGCAAGTGATCTCTCCCTGCCCTTACTTCTACCCATGAGCCTTTCATTATATTTTCTCCTCCTTGTCCAGCTGAGGAGATGAATGATAGAGCAGCTTTGGTGTGTACTTGGTGTCCAGTCAGGATCAGCCCTACACAATAGTCTGGCATGTCTAGGATTATTTCTTTTGGCTGCTGTATTTGTTCTGAGCATTGGTGGTGATGGTTAATCATACTCCTGATGCTGGGTGGCATATTTTTAAATTATTTTTAATTACTGTTATCATCACCTTTTAATCCTTTGCATTTCTTAAGCAGTACCTTACTGCAAAATTTTTGTTTTCTATCTCATATATGAAATCACTGAAAGTACCTTTCTGGTTTGTTTGATTTCAGTTTCCATTGTAATGGGAATACCTACAGTGAAAAGAAAAGTCAAGTCTTACCTTACGGAAACTCTCCACTCCCTTATTGATAAGCTGTCCCCTGAAGAAAAACTGGACTGTGTTATGGTTGTCTTTATAGGAGAGGTAATCACTTAAATTTTTTTATACAATTTCTAACCTGCCTTTAATCACAAGTAACACTTCTTTCAGGAACTGATGAGGATCTACTTTTTCTTAAGGATGTAGAGAGATGACTCTCTTCTTCCAGGAAAAGGGAAGTGTCAGTCTTGTGTTTCTGAGATATGATCCTGAAGAGCCCAGCTTTTTCTGTGTATCAGGGGAATAGTGGACATGGATTAGCAGAGTGGTTATTTTGCAAGTCTTCTTATGTTTATCCATAGTGAAAAAGATGTGCTATTTCCTTCAACATAAGAATAATGACTAGGGAACTCTGATGTGGGGCAGGATTGCTCCCATTTTCTTTATGCTACTGTTTAGTCCTCTGTCAAATGTGTGCTGCAGTTTGAGATGTGAGGGAGGCACAGATTGTTACCAAATTAATTTTCTGGACAATGTGAATATTTGAAGCCCAGACCTTTTTAATGGATTAATTCAGTGTTCAGATGCACTGTTTGTTCAGTTTGGCTCTGATTTAGTGGGAATCAAATTTAGGAAAATGATAGAGTACTTTCAGAAATAATTCTCTTGGATGCTGGGAATTGCATGTACCTATTTTGTTCTCTATGCTTTTCTCGGAAGTCTGACTTGGACAGTGGGAAATTTATATTTATGTTTGACCTTCATCCATCTAAATGTAGTGTTCTGCTGAAACAGTCTTTTATAAGTGCACAGATGAAAATTCAATTCCCCAATTATAACTGAAAGTGGTTTTAATTCAGTGAGCCAGTGTCCATTCAGGGATGAATCAGTGGAAAACCAGGCATTTTAATACTTCTACTTCTATTATCAACATATTTTAAAGCTTTCTTTGGAAAGTTTGTAAACATTTTGCTTTTATCTAAGAATTGTTTCTTAGTGTTTTCTAATGCAAATTGCTCTATTTTATTTTTCTTGACAGCCAGTCAAAAACTATCTCTCTGGATAGATACTGTTTTTCTGAAAAAAAAAAAAAAGAGCTTTAAAAACATATATTGGTTGAGAGTATCAGGGAACAGAATTCTTTCTGAATTACTGGAATGCTGTGTTTTTCCTCACTGTATTAGTTGGAACAATTTTATTGCCTGTTAGTGTGGCTTCCTTTCAAGGTTTAAAACTGAAGTTTCATTTGTTTTGCTTAAGGAGGTCTGAGCTATGAAGACTGTCTGTTATCATTGGATTCTCTGTCTTCTGCAAAGTTTGGAATAGGAGTGAAGTGTCCCCATCTGCAAAATCTTTTGTTTCCTTAGACAAACTGCATTGCTGTATCTGGGTTTTCCATAGCTGAATAACTCTTTTCCTTTGAGGTAGTGTGGAATTCCCTCACCTTAGGAGTGATTCTACAGAAGTGACCATAAGGGAACTGAATGTTTTAACATAGGAGCTACTGCTCCTGTGCCCAAGGAGAATTGTGTGCTTGGCTCTGAAGTTACCCCCTGTGTCTTACTTCTTTATTCCATCTCTTTGAGAGCAGCTCTGAGTGCTTACTCGGGTACCTCTTTTGGGAACTGCAGGTCATGAATGTATGGGAACATTTGAAGAACTGAAGTTTAAATTTTTGTTCTATTGTAACCATTTGTTAGATTTGCATTTCTTTTTCTTTACTACATCCAATTCATTATCTTTCCTTATTTATTCTTGGACCATGTTTTTTATTTTCTTAAGCTCAGTATCTTATGGTTCACTTTGTAATTGCTACAGGGAACTCTTAAATGATTAATATGATGCATTAAATACTTCACCCTTAATTATGCTGTGTTTTTTCTGAGTTATTCTGTATATTTCAGTTTTCTTCTGCAAGATGAAAAGTGTAGTTTAGTAAGCATTTCCTCTGGCTGTTTAAAGGAAGGCCTATTCCTCTGGTAGACTTTGTTTCTCCTTAAACAAAAGGCTGTGTCTTTTAATAGCCTTGTCTGTGGAGTATCCTAGCCTAAAATGCATTAGGCTATTGCTGTCATTAACATGTGCCATAATAAAGGCTTATTTAAAAATACATAAGAACTTGGATCAACTATGCTTATATTAAAAATGATGGTAAAAATTTCTAAAAAAAATGGTATGGCCTCTGCTCAAACATATGTGCAGTTTAAGTACAGCAAGAAATGGTCATAGGGTGAGGTTATGTAATTTTGCTAAAAAGCTTAAAATTACTATCTGTGCTTTGTCTATAGCTTGTAGCAACAACAAAAAAAGAACAACAAGACTACAAAAATGGTTTTACACAAAAATTATAGGAAAAATAGTATTTTAAAAGGATTTTAGTACATTTCTTGCTATCTTTATTCAAGAAATCAAATTTACAGTATTCAACAAGCATCGCTGGAAGCCATAGTCATGGACTGTAATCTCTTTGTGCTAAGCACCCTACAAAACTCTTCTAATACTGCTATTTTTTTAGTAGTTCAATCTCACTAATTTCTTGTAATTTCATTTTTTACTAGAAAACAAATTAGAAGGCTAATGGCCTTCTGCAAACAGCATCAACAGTGTAAACAGATGAGCTAGTAAATATAGATGCAATATGGTTGCTAAATAAAGAGATCTGCATATTCATTTACTGTATGGATATTTCTCAGTAGTATAATTATACACAGTAAATTTCCATACTGGAAGTTCAAGAAACTCTGAAATATCTCAGATGATGTGATAAGTAATCACCAATTTAAATAATTACTAGAATTGCTTGACAGTAAACTGTGCAATTGTCCTAGTTACTGACATATGTCGGTGTTCTCCAATTTGTTAAAATAACTTTATGGCAGAATAATTTGCAGGTATTCATTAGGATGACTAATCAATAGGTATGATTCATTGTACCTTAGTACTTTAAAATCTTTTTATCCCCCCTCACTATGTAGCTAGTTTCTAGCTCATATGAGTTGAAAACAAACGATTCAAATCTCATCAATCTGCTTTGTATGGGAACTTGTTTTCAGAATAAGCCATAGACTCTAGGTTTAAGAAACCATGAACTCTGGGTTAAAATTGTTGTCTAGTATTTTTATTTAATAGGGTTTGTAATTAACATGGAAAATGTGATTTTGAAGTACTTTAAATGATCGTAGTGGAACAACAGACGTACATATACACACACTACTGAATATGAGAGAAATTAGAATACTTTCTTGGTGTCTAAAAAAATGTTGGGTTTTTTTCTGTGAGGAGATCTCATTTGAAGATGAGATGCATCTTAGAAGAAAATGCATCTTAGACTTGTTCTAAATATATCAGAAATTATTGTCAGTCCACTTCATTAATCAGAGACTGCACTTAGCACAGTCTTTTGTACAAACAGTAATCAGTGCATGTTGGAAAGACTATAAGCCCTTGATTTGACCAAAAATATCAGGAAAAATTGGAAGACACTACAGGTATGCAAAAGCATTTTGCTATTTCTGTGTGCTGCTGATTATATCTGACTAGGTAGTAATTGACCAGCCATTTGTTCTTGGAGCATTAGGCCACAAGTTACAGTTTCTTACATACTGCTTCTTTAAATCTTACTGTGTTGTTTCATGTATATACAGTTCTCTTAAGCTGGAAAAATTTCTGTATCTTGATTATCTTTTACTGTCACTAGGTCATCTCTTTATGTAAACAGTGGCTGCTGAATTAAAAGATGTTGATTTTTAATAGTGTCTTTTCTGTGCTCCTTCTGTGGAGAATCTTTATTTATTATTTCTTTGGAAAGGTTTCTGTCCTGGTTGGGTCAGTGTGACACAAGCACCCAGGAAGGTACCATCCTGTGATCTGATAGCAAATTAAGGACTGGGTGCACATACTGGGTCAAACCTTGCTGAACCTGTTTTGTAGGTATTAATACTGCAGTCCAATATGTAAACCTTCTCCACAAAAGAAACGAGTCTGTATTTTCACCTCTTCTTGTTCTGGGCCTGAATTATAGTTCGTGCTGATCAGCAGCTCTCTTGATAGAAAACAAGAGTATTTTGACTGTCTTACTTTCAACCTGGATGTATTGGCATCATCCCAGCTACAGAGATGTTCATGCTTTCTGCTGATTGTTGAAAACTTGTGAGCTGCCCCTTCTTGGAAGTGCCCTGGAGAGTGTATTCCTAGTCCTTGAAAGATCTGTGCATCTTGAATTGGAGAAAGTCTGGTAGATCTTAGCATGTACATGCATATGTGTATGTGTGTAATGTATCTATTTTTTTAAAAAATCAAAGCTGTTGTGTCAAGATACATAATCTACACCAAACAATATTAAAGGCCTACACAGATGGGAATCTTTGTTTTGGACATCTCACTGAAAACTCATCAGGATGAACACACCCTATAGATACAGTGCTAACTCTTGAATCTATAAAGGTAGCTTGACCTGTCAGTGAGATTTGAGATATTTATGCTGTTTTTGCAGAGCCTGCTCCTTTGTCATGTAAGTTTAGATACACAGAAGTACAGACTGCTAATACTGGGCACCAACATAGGATTTTACCCTCCTCTTTTCATGTCTGTGACTAGCAAAGTTTTTATAAGGAATTAAACCAGTGATAAAAATCTTTCTTAGATCTAAGAGAAGATCCTTGACAGGATTTGAAAACTTCAATGTACATGAGACAAATTTAGTATCTCAGCACAAAGATAAAAATCCAGGATTGTGCTCTTTCCTCAAGCCCTAGGCTTGAATGACTGAAGTGCTTCTCTGAGATACTTCCTGAGGTGCACCTGAGCCACAATAACTACCTGATGCTTCTGGTAAGGGAACATCTCTATTGGTAGCCAGAGTTGTGTCTGATCTCTCTGATGACATCTAGGGTATTTGTGAGGTGGGCAGTAACAGTAATAATCTTGTTTCAGAAGCACTGTAGCAGGTGACTTCATACTTGTATGGTGGACTGAACTGACACTGAATTTTGGACAACAGTATCAAATTTTGCAACAGTGGTCTGCCTTGACCTAAAAATACC
>VZTN01015879.1:92446-105761 GCA_013400515.1 Erpornis zantholeuca | reverse complement strand
GGATTGGGAAAAAGCAGCACCACAAGTGGAGGGAATCAGCTCACAGACAACTGATTTTATTTTCTATAGATTCTGTTAATTCTTGGGAATGGTGATTGTATTTGAAGAATCATGGCAGCTACTCTATTATTTTTTTATATTTTAGGAAGCAAAAAATTTCTAATATTGAGAATATAGCCATTTTAAGGGAGTTCTCCCTTTTACAGCAGAAGCTGCATTGTAAACCTAACACCACTGAAATTGTTGGTAGGTGCTATATTTAGGAGATATAGTATAACTTCAGTTCAGACAAACGTTTTCCTACTGAATGTGTTTTATTATTTTTCCCCTGCCACCAAGTCCCTCATAAAACACTGCAAATTTACTGCAAATCAACAATTTGAAATAAATAGTATCTCTCATTCTCATTCTTCCATTCATCTTCACCCATTCATCTTCTCTAATGGGATAAGATGAAAAAGTAGTGTGGCTTATGCCTATCACCTTGATTTAACTTACAAATTCATAGCCTACTGAAAACACTTCATTGTCTGATGGTGCAGTAAGTTGAATAGTATATTCATTTTTACATATAATGTTCATTATTAACACTACTCAACTGAGATAATGATATAGAAATATAAATCTCTCTTAATTTAATACCTTCCAAGAAAATGATTCTTTGTATCCCTGTCTTAAAAATGCTGGAAGAGAAAGATCATACAATCTGACCATCATCAAATGTTATCTGGTGTTACTTTATACTTCAAATAGTTCAACTTGACACTCTGTTTGGTTTACTCTTTGCTAAGATGGAGGTTTTACCCTGAAATGACCTTCTTGGCTTTGCAGTGAATTGTTTTAGTAAACAGATGGATCATTTGACTCAAAGAAAAAACCCTAAAATATTCATTTAGGTCTGCAAATCATTTCTGTGAATGAGAACAGTAAATTCTAAGTGCCTGAGGCTTCAGACTTTTCAGGACTTGGAATTCTGCATGAAATTGGGTTGTTAGTGTCTTGCCTTCATTTTATGAGATTTATTCTTTGTACTCCATGAAGCTCCATACTAGAAAACTGTTAATTACTTATTTCATTGAAATATTTGAGGAGTTGGATTTGTTTCACTTTATCAGCAGCTTTGCTGAGCAATTGTATTTAGTGCAACTCTGTGCTGTGTATTTCATTAAAAGATTTGTTTTCCAATCTTGCTTGTAATCAACTGAAGACATTATTTCAGTGAAAGATACGAAAATTCCCCTAACATTTATAATTAGGAAAATCAATATAATCAGCTTGTGCTGTAGTCTGTAAACCACAAACTGAAGGGGTGACAAGGGAGTAATTCATTCCCATTTTGTGGGTATGGGCTATCATGTTTTGGATCTATGTTTCTTTTTGTCAGTAGAATAGAAAAGAATCTTTTGCAAGCTGTGTCATGGTTATACTTACAGAGATAAACAAGACCTTTAAAATCCATTGTAATATACAAATTTTTTAAAATGCTAATGTTCATCCCATAAATAATATATTGTCTAGGATCAGTTGATTTGTGACATCTATGATAAAATAAAAAAAGACCACTTGATTAATTGTAATAAAAGGCATTTAAATTTCACCCATTTAACCCTCTACTGGGCTCCATAAGACACACTGGTATTAGCTTAAGGCTTCTGGAAAAGCACCTAATCTTAATTTGCCGGGATCAAGAAATGAAAATTCCACTTGTTCCCTTGACTCTTCAGTACTGTGCTATTAGACGTTGTTTGTACTAATAATTTGTTTGTAAATATCACTTCCAGAAGCTGGTGTCTGATTTCAAAAGTAGAGATCTATTTCATGTCTTACTTGGTCACTGATAGACATACATGTGCCCAAAAAGCTATTTATCTGTTATTTCTTTTTTTCCTGTGGGTACAAATACACTGATCTTGGTTTTGCAGGATATGACAGAGATAAGACTGAGACATCACCCCACATCTCATGACCTCAGGCCTCATGAGGTAGAACTGCTGTGTTCTTATTTGGACATGGCAATGTTTCAGATGGCAAATATATGAATGATGAGCAGATAGAACACAAGGATTTTGGATTTTACAGATTTTCTGATTCCAGTTTATGGCCACAGAATCTCAGTCAGATTTACAGGGTTGTTACCTGCTTAGCAGTAGAGGACTGAGGGGCCAAGGCCTTTCTGTCTTCCCCTCTACCTGGTGCTGTTAGTGAGGGTTTTTTTGTGAGGCACAGGGAATATTGCTGTGCCATGGGAATGGCTGCCACTCCTGGAACAGCAAAGTTTACTCCAAGACAGATTTATTTTATTGTTATTCAGAACTCGACCTGTGCTCTGTGTAGTGTCATCACAAGCATGGGAACATTTGAGGAGGGTGATACAGGATTGCTATCCTTTAATTAGATTGTTAGAGTTCTGCACCAATCTATGTTTGTGCAGCAAGATTCTAGAAATAATTCCTGTCCTCTCTGTAACATGGGTTTTTCACTGTGGACCTCAGTCTCTCTGCTATTTAAGTGAGACTTCAGTGTCAAATAAATAGGTTGTCCTGAATCCAGTGGGTAGTAAAAGAACAGGCTGTTTCTGCAGCATGTTTTGTTTTAACCATTGGACACAATACAGACCTCTCAAGTAGGAAATGATTACATATAATTGGAACTTGGGTTACCTGTAATACAGAATTTAATAGAGAAGAGTAGAGATAAGAGAAAATTCATAAATGTTATTTTTCTAAACTACACTGGGCAATGTTTTCCAGAGTAGAAATAAAGCATATTGCTAACAGGCTAGCTAGGCATCACCTGATTTCTTTGATAGGAAATCTGATCACTGGTCTGTTTCCTGGAGTTAGTAACTTTCAAATGTAAACCCAAAGAGAGGAAATCAAAGTCACTACAATCTTCATTATAATAAAGCAGATTTCAAAGAGAACTACTTTATGCTATTTAAAACTTGTCTCTAGTCTTGTCTTCACTGTGGCTTAAATGACACAGCTTATCAGAGATATGGCAAATCACATAAATCATGAAAATATTGGGGAAGAAAACAGATGGACTCCAGCTTTTCCTACATATCTGGAAAGTGGCAGGCATGCCTCCCACACCTGCTCTCAGGCAGTGGGGTTGTCACCTCAAGCTACTGCCAGCTTAGGACATGGCAGATCCAAGAACCTGAAATCCTCTAAGGATTAGGCTGAATCTACACAATAGTTTTGAGTGCAAATGTTTGCTTTTAACATGTTTATTACCATGTTCCAGGCATTCACCCTTTGGATCCAATGCCAGTGTGACTCACAAAAGCAGAAGAGCATCATTTCAGATGCCAGATTTTGCCATCTGAAATGATGTGACGCAAAAATAAGATTTTGCCTATCGTATAATATAAACACTTTGGGCCATTCAAACCCATGGTTCTGTTGCACTAAAAGCCTCTGGATTCTGATTGTGAAGCACATAGTGTGCTCAAACATGGAGGAGACAAAATCATGGCTGATTTTGAACAAAAGCAGCAGCTCTCCAGAGAAATGCTTGTCCAAACTGTAATCAAGAAAATCCTTCATGTCTCCTGTTAATTGGTGATTCGCCCTGCATATCTGATGGGCAGATTTATGGCTTCAAGCAAAAATCTCTTTCAAGGGATTCTTAATAAAGGGCTAAGGGTAGGATTTTCAAAAGTACCAAGGGGAGTTCTGTCAGTGGCAGTTGAACACCCCCCTCTGCAAAGCACTTTTGAAAATCTCATTCATGTTTCCATGATGCCAAATATGGGCCAGGTTTATAATTTTTACTCTGTGTTCAGAGAGAACAGGAAGACAAAAACAAGAATACCCTAGACCTTATTTTTAGCATTATGCTATCTAATTAAGGCAATTTTAACCAAGCATACTTCAAAAGATATGGAACTTTAAAAAAACCCTACTTGTTTTATCTTGCTGCATGTGAAGTGTTGGTGTGTTTGATATTTATTCACAGAAGGTACTAATTAACTCCTTGGGAATGGGTAGTATCTCACTAAGCCTTCTGTCAGGCAGTGTAAGTTCAGCAGGAAAAAAAACTTAAGTTGATTTTTCAGTATTTCCTTTTTCCCATGTATTCATGCCATGAAAGTATTGAAGCAGGATCCTCCAGTACCGGTGTGCTTCACTGTCTAAATGGTAATTCCCATTTTTTAATTCTTTTTAAGCTATTTAAAATATCAATCAAAGTTACAGTGTCCTAATGCATATATTCAGTTTCTTGCTTAAAGAGTGACTTCAGCTTATGGTTACTGCCATGTGTTGAATGGGTACAATATAAGCCTAGAGCTTTGAAATTTTGTTTGAAATTCTAAAACCTAACATTACTACTACTCTGGTAAGATTTTCAGTCTTGATTTCCTAAAGCAATATCAAATTCTTGAAGTTAAATGAATATCAGTTGACACTCTTAATAGTTTATTCATTTAGCCATGGAATTTTCCATTGAATTTTGAGAATTTAGCAAATATTCTTTCTTGAGAAACCTTGAAGGTCTTGGCAACTTTGTAAAAAGTTTATGTCAAATTTGGTATTTTTTAAGATCAACTTGTCTGGTTTTGTTTAAAATATGTTCTATAAGAGTCTGTAACCAGCCTAGGGTACTGGTAGAAATTTATGATGGTTTGAGCCCTAGGTTTGAGCCCATTTTTGCACCTTTTCAAATTAACTACAAAGTAAATTTAGAGTGTTTTTACCAACTCAGTACCAGCAGAGGGCATTACAGCATAGTTCACTTAAAACTTTTACATAAATTTTGGAATCACTCCAGATAAGAACAAAGGACATTGGAGGTTTGATAAGTACTTTACTGAAAGATGTGTATTTACCATCACATTGAATTGATTAAGAGGATTTCCCCATCATAATAAGAAAAATCAGGGTTTTTAAACCTCGTTTGTCTCAATAAATCAAAATGCAAATCTTGCAACACAACTAGTATCGAATACCAGAATGTGCCCCAAAAAGTAAGTAACTTCTTAAAAGTTGAGAAGCAAACATAAAATTTTACAATTAAAAATAGAGTTGTTCATAATGAGAACCAACTGAATATGCTTGAATGAAATCTCTGCAATTTCTACTCAGGCAAATGGTTTACCCTACCAGTTAAAAAAGAGTTCCCTCTTGGTTAGTAGAAACTTTCCACAGCAATACGCAAAATTTAAATGTTAAAAACTCTCTTACTGCCAAGGAAATCTTCCCTGGCCAATGGTTATTACCTCTATGTGAGACTATCAAGACTGAATGAATAAAAGCAGATGGTTTCTCAGATCCATCATTATGAAGCAACACCTAAAAATGTCAGCTGAACACAAAACCTGAAATAATTTAATAAATAAATCATGTAAAATAATTTGCATTGGAATAATTTTCTTAATCTTTATGTGTAGGTGTAGGTTTCAAATTATGTTTTTGACATATAACGTTTGTGTCTCACTGCTGTTCTCTTACTCATCTAAGACCTACAACTACAGGGATCATATGTGGAAGGTGTAGATACCAGATAATATCCTCTCCTATTGTGATCTGTAGGAACTTTGCCCAAGACTTTATTCAGTCTTAGTATTTTTTTAGACCGATATTGCTATCTGAACAGCCATGCTGGTCTTGTGCCCATACAGCAGTAAGATTTAAAAAGCAATTTTTCTGTTCTTGTTGTGTTCTTTGAAGTGGGTTTTGTGAACCCATGCAGCTCTGACCACGCACTCCAGCTAAACAGTAGGTTGTTTGTCCAGCAGTGAAGCTGAGGGTAAAAGCAGATAAATTGTATTTACTCAGTAACAACTAGGATAGTACAAAACTAGTCCATTCATACAAAAGAAAAAGGTGAGTTTTCAACTTATTTGAAAAGAGATTGCTGGGTTTTTAAGGCCTCCTCCAGTGTTCGGTGTGTAATTTACTCTCCCATTTTCTCTGTTAAGAGGTGATAGAAGAGGGAAGTTGTATACCTATGTGATCCTTGCCTAAGGTCATGCTTTGTTCTTGGGACAATGCCATTACAGTGTGGCAGGGCTGATGCTCCGGCCTGCCAGCGGCAGTCAGCACCTCACACCCTTCCCCATACCCACTATTTTTGAAATGGTCTAGTGAGGCAGGGCAGTTTTTTGAGAGGAGCAGCTGCTGGCTTTAAAGGAAATGACAGACTCTGCGGGAAGAAGAGGAGGAACACGCTGACGGCATGTCTCCACAGCCAGGAGCAGATCCCGGAGCCTCGCACGGGGCAGGCCCGGCACACGGAGCCAGCTGCAGAGCAGCAGCCACGGAGCCCTGTTATTACAGTAATAAGCCTGAGCTAATAATGCCTGTTGAGACACAACCTGTGTTAGCTCAGGCTTGGCACTAGCACAGAATATTTACTCAGCTTCTGCACTGGAGCTGGCTCGTGTCAGGCTGTCTCAGAGAGTGGGAGGAATAGTTGTGTTACTGGATGCTCCTAACTATGTAGACATACCCTGACAGATTTGTCCTTTGGGAGGTTTTAAAGAGAACACATGCAAGACCAGTTTTCTTTTTAATGAAATATTTAGCTGGGGCCCAAGGCCTTCCCTCTAGTTTGTTTTCCTTCTTCCTTCGCCTCCCCTCTTCTGAAGGCAGTGTGACCTTCTGTGCAAAAGGAGATGTATGAGGTATGGGAGCCTGGTACTGCTGCTGGAAGGAACTGTTTTAAAATAAAATAGCCTGCTGTATGAATGGGTATACAAGGCTCATTGACAGTATTCTCTCCCTCAGCAGTAATCCTTACTTGCCCTGCAGGTTTAGTACTTTGTCAGTGTCTGCTGCTGAGCTCCACAATGTACATCACCTGGGCACTTCACATCAGAATCCATTAGGATCTAGACCAACAGTTTTGACAAGAAAAAATACATTAAAAAGAAAACCCCCAAATAATTCTATGTCCCGACGAGTGGAAAAATGCTTCTAAGGGCCAGAAAACATTTAATATCTAGCAGAATAAGATGCTTCTGATCAACAGAACTCTGTTCTCTGTTTTGAGGGTGAGGGATTTAACTAAACTTTCATTCCTTTTTTCCTTCATTTCCTACCTCAAAAAGTAGAGGTAGTTTGATTTTAGTCAAACAACAGAAATACATTTATACATTTTCTTTTTCTAATTAAATTAAGTAATACACATTTTCACTGTTCTCTTGAAGTGTGGTTTGAGAGCTTTTAATATGGATAAGTATTGCTGGGGTCTTCATACTTTTCACCAGGGGTATTTCACAAGGTATTTTAGATTGACTGTGTATTTTGTATATGCAGAAAAGGCTAAGGATGTGCTAGCCATCATACACAGGGGAAGGCAGATCCACTTGTTCATTAAAACAGACATATTATATCAGGGTACCAACAGCAAGGCCAGCAAAGTGTACTGCTAATGTAAGATTTTTGCTGCTGCTTCCAGTAGCATGCTGCGTCTGCCAACAAGTAGGATGTACTTCTGACACCAAAAAATAACCATACCATCATGGGGCAAAGACTTTCTCCTCTTCCCATGCTGGTCACACAGCGCACTCTCAAAAATGTCAGGGGGTGTAATTCAAAAGCACGCTCTAGGCATGAAAACAGGATGTCTTTATCATCTGTAGTTCCATCCTTGCTTTCTTCCTTTCCTCCACTCAAGGGCAGAATGCAATATTAAAACTACAGTAAGCATTTTTTTAATTAAAAGAGGTTAAATATATGGGATCAGATAGGCTTTCATCATGCAATTATAAATTGTATGCTGGTTATTTTAAATTTCAACATGCAATTGAAATGGTACTGGGTGAGCTGGCTGGGTATCTGCTTTGCATTTGACTGAGTTAATTCACTGCAGGTATTCAGTTCTTGAGTGGCTTCTGCTTTAAATATGCGCAGTAATTCAATCAAAGAAATAAGATGGATAGTTTATGTAATCCTTTTCATCTCCAGATTGCTAAGGTTAACCTTAACTATTCATGAATTATAAATGCATACAGCAATCTCAAATTAATACATGCAACCCCCCCTTTTTTTGATGGCCTGTTGAAAACCATGGAATACTTCCTTCTTTTAAAATATAATTGATGAAATTTACAAGCACAGTTGATCATTTCTTCCACTTATTATTTGTAACCTTAAACAAAAGTTTTGTGTAACTCATTTAAAGTGGTTGTCTGTGGTAATATTAAACCTTTCCTCTGATCCAGGAACATAGGTAATTTTCTCTTCAAAATTTTGGATGCATCATTCTTACAGCCCTTTTCAGTGCCAACAGATTCTGTGGCATGAATGGGAACCCAAAGGCAGATATTACAGAACAATAACGCTCTGTTGAAGCTCTCACAATTCCTGGAGTAATTAAATAAAGAAAAAAGAAGCCTTTCTCTTTCATTTTGTTAGTTCATTCAATGCCACTTGGGTGATTTGGCTTGTGAGCTCTCTTCCAGGCAGCCAGAACAATCCACTAGGTGACACCCTCATACTCCTCGTATTGAGGCAAGGAGATAGTGAGTACTGAATGCCTCATTTGTTAAACATTTAAAGCAAATACTGAGATTTCAGGGACAGGTCTCTCTTTGTTTAGCAATATCAGAGATAACACTGGTTTTGTAATAAATACTGTGTTGTTTGTATATAAATTACATATTAAGCAGATTAGCATTTTGTCACTAACAAGAAAAAAACCACAAAGCAGGAGTTGTATGCAATATTTCCTATAATTATAATAATTTTTTAAAAGCATTTAGCTAGTCTGCTGACTAGACTGAATAGCAAATATGCCTTTAGCATTTTTTACTGGGGCAACAGAAGGAATATAGCTTCAGTGTTTTTTTTTTCCCCAGTGGTGATGTGCTATAGCATCTTTGAACAGAAATGAAAAGACCCATTCACCCCTAATATAAAGGAATATTAAAGGATAAAATTCAATGGAATTTTGCCTGTTTATGCCAGAGGTGATTTTTTCTTGAAGTTCTTTATGTTGATAATAATGCTTTATAAATCCTTTGAAGAAAGCATCTTTTATCATATTTTTATACATCTAGCATAACAAGGATTGAGCTTCTTTAGTGTGAATCTGTGAATTCATCATAGCAAATAAAATACTGTATTTTATTGCTATTATTCCTTGCTCTGCAATAACTCGAGTTCTATTCTAAATGCTGTATGTAGTGAAAGACACTGGAAGTCTGAATTCACTAACAGTGTAATTAAGTGTAACATCAAAGAAAATAAGAATTACATCACAAAATTAATGTAAATAAAAGCAAAATCATGGTAAAGCCCTAGCAATCAAACACAAGAAAACAATGTCTTTGAACAGCATGTTTAAACAGTAACCAGACAGGTCAAGAAAGAGACAGAAACTGACTTATATGGGCATGGAAATCATAATATTTCTTGTTTGCTCATAATAATTATCCCAATTAATTATATGGCAACTATAGGTTTTTCAAGCTTTTGCTATTCATGCACTTTTTATATTCAGCTGCTCTTTACAGTGCTCCTTCTTCTAACAATTTCAGTGCTTGTTCAGATCTAATGTAGAAAAACACCGTTTATTTACTAATGAAAATACCATTGAAATAATATACTATTCTGCTATCAGACACGTTTATGGACTTCAGCTAGGAGTCCTACCATGGTTAAGGCCCATAATATGCTTAAAAGACAAATATACAAAGAGAGATGTATATATAATTCCCCATATTTTTCCATTTAATTTCAGCTTACACTTAGAAAAATATTTATAATAGTTTTTTCAGACAGTTTACTATATAATGCAACCGTTCACTTCCGTGGTGTCCTAAACAGTCTGGAAGAAAGAGTTTTTGAAACTCAGTTTTATCTCAGTAATCCCTGTGATGTCAATGGAAGCTTAGTTGCAGCCCATAGAATAAAGGTACTGATGGAGTACTCCTGGCTGCCAGCCTCGGAACGATGAACTCGGTGAGTTTGTGCAGACACGAGCGTGTGTGACCATGTAACGTACACACAGAGGCATTCCTGGCAGCCAGAACTGCAGATAACCGGAAGGCTACACGGTAGTTTGGAGATCAGGAGGGAAAGAGTCATTTGAAGTTCAAAAAGGTTCGTAGAGAGAGAGTGTGTTTGCCCCTGCAACACATCCAAGACATTGCGTGCGTATCTCTGCCCTGGGAGAGAAGTTCCTGGGATCTTCAGTACTTACAGAAGTTCAAGTTCTGAATAATCTCTCAAAGCACATCGTCCCTTGTATCAGAGGCAGCACTGGTTTTAGTCACTTCGAGGGAAGAGTGCCATCTGCTGAATCACCACTATCAGTTCTGTAGAACCTTTTCTTTTTTGCTGGAGGTTTCATGACCAACTCCCGTGCCTCAAACTCATGCAGCATCTGTAATATGGGTTAGTTTTGTTCTCCCAGAAATCACATGTTTGTGTAAGTTTTAAAAATGGTATTACATATTACAGAATAAACACAGCAAGTACATCTGCTGCACAATACCCATAGATGTACTGTTCCCTACATCAGGAGAGGTTAAAGCCATATTTGTTATCCTAGAAATATTTTCTGACAGATACACACATATATGTGTGTCTCACATGAATGTCTGTATGTCTCAGTATCAAGGACAATAAGGGTGCTTTAATAGCACACATTTTGTAAGAACATCTGCAGAATTAAAGATGATGTCAATTACTTACAAGACATTCTGACGAAATTCTGTAGGCTTACAATTTGAAGAGATTCACTCAGCCATGCAGCTGTTATATATTATTACAATCTAAATGAATTTTAAGAAAGATAATTAGAGCAGTATACATTCACTCCTAGCAATTTTTCTGAAGTAAGAAAGCACTGACAGCTAAACATTATGTTATGAAGTATCTGAGGCAGTACAAATTGAATAAGCCTTTGAAGCTCTAATGTACTTTCACTATAGGTACCTAAAGCAGAATGACTCTGGTCTTCTCAAAGGATGAAAATTTCTTTATAGTGATTGAAACAGTCTTAGAGGCTCATTAAAGATGGGGTAACTGTGGCATAAAAGCTTTAAACTGTTTTACGTAGGCTCATCTCATGATCACATGCTAAGGTCATTCAAGCTTCAGATGCACTGCTGTATGTAGAATTTCTCTGCATGTGAATTTGAAATTAGCAGCCAGCATCCACAAGATTTTGATATGGCAAAAAATTTTAGTGGCCCTTTTTAAAAAATTACCTAAGCAAATGTGTGTGTGAATTTAGGAACCTACTATTGCACTAACAGTATTGCAAACCTTCTAATGAACAGGAAACAGATTCATCTTGAGTAGAGAAAACTCTCTGGGAATTAGGAAAAGGCTTTATTTACCTTCTGTACACCTTGTATATATTTGTTGCCAGTTACAAAGTAAAAGGATTAATTCATGTTGCTACATAATACATATGCCATAGAAATGCATTTAAATTGATCTTTTATAATTAAAGATTATAGGAAATGTTATAGATACCATATAAACAGAGGGATACATAAGAATGACACAAGTAAATAAATACGTGTATACATAAAATATATGTGTGTATGTACATTCACAGAATAAGTGAACCCATTTATTCCCTTTAGAGTGGCCTACTGGTCCATGTGTGGATTTGCTTTCATAAGAGATGCAATCAATTAAAATATATCATTTGGTACAATATGAGTCTGTCAAATATTGCTACTACAGATGGAATTAAAAAAAAAGGCCTTCAAAATGTTATTGTTGGTGCTGGTGTTGTGTTTTGTCCTGGAAGACTATTTAAACTAGGTTTAAAAAAAAAAGAAATCTGACTGTATGGGAACTGGAGTGGGTTATCTAGAGATAGCATGAAATTTGAATCATTAGAAATGGATAGTAATGGGATTACAAAATACCTGCTACTGAGGGTCTACTTATACTTGACCTTCTCTGAGAACAGAGGTGAAAAAAATGTACTCTTGAGGCTCATTTTCAGCCCTGCATGTGACTCCTGTTTATTTAATTAATTATAAAAGAACAACCCCAAATCTAATATATTGAAATCTCTAACTTCTCACTAGGATTCAAGGATTATCTCAGGCCTCTTAACTGTTTTTGTGGTGTGGCTTTAACTCCGGAAGTGCTAATGCATTTTTCTTTCATGAATGCATTTTCTTTCTTTCATGCAGAATGATGCATGAGGTCACAACAGGAAGAGAAATGGTTGGCTAGGTACAGCTTGAAGAAATCTGCTCATATTCAAAAGTATTCACTGTTATCAATTCCGCAGTTATGATTGCTTTCTAAATCTGTTTCAAGTAGGACACTAATTTGTTTTCCTCTGTGAAAACTAATGTCTGATTTGTGTTAAAACACTACATTGTTCTTCTAACTTCTGGGTGTTCTAATGTTTCAGCAATTCTCATCAGTTTTAAGAAGAAAAACACGCCAGTTTGGTTGCTGCTGACATAGATACACTGTATTCATATAACCAGGCGCTTCTTTTCCCAGTGTAAACCAGTTTTGCTTTGCATTATTGAAAATTTCTCTTTCCAGACCTCGTACACATAAACGTGGACTAAAACAGATTCAGTGCAATCCATAGGACCTTCCTGCTGTTGGACTTTTGGTCGGTTTGCCCTGAGGGATGCAAAATGGGGCAAACCCAGTGACATGCCTTGTGGTTAGACGGATGATGGCTGAGAGTGCCCGAACCTGTTTGACTGATGACAGTGTGGGGTGCGCATAAATCCTGTGACAGGAAGTACATCAAGGGTCTTTCTACAATGTTTTATTATCCCACTGCAGACTTGCTTGCGATTAGGTTAATATATTCAATACACCGCTTGGAAATGAAATTTCTTATGTCTCATTCAATCCTCATAACTTAGTGGATCAAATCTAGGAAGAGCTGGAGCTTTGCTGTGAGGTGGTAGTGCTACTTCTTCCAAGTTCATCTTTTCTTTTCCCCGGCAGTGTTCTTCCCCTTTTTCCCCCACCACTACTTCTCGTGGTGTGACACAAAGCTGACAAGGCCACGCGGAGTTGCTCCTGTAGCATTCGTCTGTGCACTGTGCAGGAGCGAGGATTTGAGGATGCTTTTCCCGGAGATTTGGTCCACGCTTGGAGCACGGCCAGGGCACAGGCGATGCGAATCATCCAACGAAGCGCTGTCTCCTCGCTCCGCCGGGAATGCCGGTGGAGACCCGCGCGGGGGTTTTGTGTGCTCGTTTGTTTTCGGCGGGGGTGGGCGGGGGAATCTGAACTTCTTCTGTGCCCGAGGCTGCCCCCAGCCCTCCCCTGCTTGCGGCCGTGCCGCGCCCGGGGCACGGTCGGCTCCGGGAGCCGCCCCGCGCGTTACCTTCGGCGGGGGAAGGGGCGGGAGGCGG
>VZTN01015879.1:64306-92014 GCA_013400515.1 Erpornis zantholeuca | reverse complement strand
AGTGACTCGGCGGGGGCGCTTCGTGGAGCTCCCTGCCCGCCCCTCGCCTTCGCGGGCGGCGGCGGTGGCCGGTCCGTGTCCGTCCCGGCTGCGCTCCGTTACCGGCTCTGTCCCGGGCGCCCAGAGCGGAGTCTGGGGCCGGGGCAGCAACTTGTGCTCGGGAGGCGGCGGACCTCGGCTGCGGGAGCTCGAGGGGCTTTTGTTTTCTCCTATCGCTTTGGATAGTCCTGGGAAGTGTCAAGGCGCTGCTGAGCAAAGCCCGGGCCAGCAGAGGGGAGGCCGGCCGGAGTTGGCGTGCGGCTGGAGCCCCGCGGACCTGACAGCGCCGTGCCCGGAGGGGGCTCGCCCCGGGAGTCCGGCGGGATTAGAGAACCTCGCTTACGTTAAGCTTCTGTGGAATTACAACTGGGGGCTCTTCGTTTCTCCCCCCACTCTTCTGGCATGAGACTGCTTGCAGGCGCCACCCGAGGACAATGATCGCGGAGTTTGCTCACTTTTACCTCTTTGGATTCATATGTGTCACCTCAGGTAACCACCTCACCCAGGCGGGTCAGATACGCGGCCGCGGCGGTGGCAGCGCTCCCGCAGCCGTTCTCCTCCTTCCCCCTTCCCACCCCCAGTTTGGCCCTTCCGCGCGTCCCGGCCCCCTCCTTTGCTCGGAAACCGAAGCTCAGCTTCCAGCGTGTGGGTGCCCGGACCGCCTTTGCCCCGGGAGCTGCCGCCGGCCGTGGGGGGATGCGCGGCGCCGGGTCCGGTCCCAGGGCTCTCGCCGCCGGCTGCTCCCGAGGGTCGACTGATGTAACCGCGGCTGGTGCTGAGCCCCGGTGGTGGGGGCCGGCTGGCAGGGACCTTTCCTCCCGCGGGAGGTGGCTCTGCCCGCCGCTCGGTGCGGCTGCCCGCCCGCCCGCGGGTACCGCGCACCCTTCGCCGGGCGGACCTTGGAGCATCCCCCCCCACTCCCAGCCTTCGGGCCGGCTTAACCCCGTGGAGCCGCCACCGAGGGGGACCGTGGCAGGGAGGGAGGGAAGGGAGGGCGTGGGGATGGGTTTTGCTTCACCTTGGTGATTAAAGTTTACCCACGTGTGTGAAGTGAAGCGCCAGCGTGCTGAGTGGGAGTGGGGAAGATGGCCGAGGAGATAGAGGGGATTAGTGGTCATTAGGCACAGTTTGCGCGGGGCTTTTGCGTGTTGGGGCATCTTAGGGTGCCTGTAGGTCGCCGATAGGGCGGCACTAGGCGGGCATTGTGGAGGGCAGGTTTGGCTGGCTCTGTGCGCCCCGGGGGGAGCGGTGCGGGGCTCGGAGCGGGCGCGGCACTCCCGGGGCGCGCATGTGGCCGTGGGGGGCTCGGGAGCTTTTGGGGTTTGCCTCTGCACAAGGTCCCCGTTTCTCGCAGGAGACCGGGTTTATCTCCCCGCAGTGTTGCTTCTCGTTCTTAGGAACGCCTTTTGTCACACGCTAAGTGAACGCAGTAAATCCTTGTGCCATAGTGAAGGTTGGTTTGGGCGCTAACTTTTCTACCTTAATTGATTTTTATAAGTTTGCGGAGGATCCCTTTGAGTCATTAAAGTTATAGTAGCGTGAGACATCTGGTCAGTGAATGAATGAATGAAGTTTTTGAAAGACTTAAGTACACTGCCTGAAGCTTTAAGCCTTAATTATGTCACTAAACGTAGTAACTTATGTCTGTTTCTAGATGATATCATAAATTTAACCATTAAATTTTTGCTCTTAGGTGTTACTTCGCTCCTTGTGGCTTTGGATGTGGAAAATTTTGCATCCCTGAGTAGCTCTCACCCTGCTCACTTTTTACCACGTCAGTCATTCCATCTCTAGTTTGATTTTTCTCTGTATTGCTTCCCTCATGTGATGGAAGAAACAAATGGAATGGGGAAGAGCCTTTGCACCCATTTGCTCTTTCTGAATCATGGCAATCATCTCCACCTTAGAAAAGCTGACTTCACTGATAGTAACTTGGTTCTGTATTTGGGTGTGTTAAACTCCAAGTTAAAAAACAATTTTATTTAATTTATTTTTGAATTCTCTCATCTATTTATCATACACATTCTCAAAAAAGTAAGTTGCAAACAAGGTTTTTTCATTTTTTTTTCTTTCCCCCCAGGATGGGGATGCTCTCTCTTATAATGTTGATTCCAGCAGAGTTGGAGAGGAAAAAAAAGTGAAAAAAGACATGAATTTTATGGACGTTTTTAATTTTGTCATGTAAACAAACTCAGTAACAAAGATAAGAGACAAGCACCAGATAATAACTCTGTTCCTACTCCTTCACCAGAGGAATTTATTTTTCCCCCTCAACTAAAGTGTGGTCAAATAGTTAGTCTTGTGTCTGGAACAATGGAGATGCCAGAAACCTTTGGCAGGATGAAGTTTGAGGGCAGATGGCTGCAGTGCCGAAGGAAGGACAGGAGTCACCTCAGCAGTTTCCACACTGAAATCCTTTGAGTTCTACTGACAGCTGATCTTGCAAGTTGATTGATCCTTTCCTCCCTCTTCCACTGAAGGTTCTCACTTCCCTCACTTACACCCACTACTGAATCAATGGTTTGTGTGGCCACACTCTAAATGGCATGTTAGAAACTTCTGCTGAGAGATGGGAAATAATTGGGGGATGGGAAAGAGAAAAAAATTTAATAATAGAAAAGTAAGTGGGTTAGTGTTTGTTAAAACAGTAATTGGTAAACCACTTAGAATTTAAAACCCCTAATTTTTACTCTGGTGTTGTCTCTGTGGAATCCTGTGAAGTACCTTCTTTCATGTAAGCCTGTGGTTAATAAATGTTGAATACATTTAAATTTGAATAGTGTTGAAAATTGGAATATAGCAGCTTTCCTCCCTCATTCTCCCAGTGTAATTTCAATGCTTTTTTGCATAGAGAATAAAAATTGCTTTAAGGGATACTTCTCTGGTATCCTCATTTTCTTGCATATTTACCTGCATTCTGCCCTTTTTCCTTCATTCTGAAGCAGAATTTTCTTCAGAATCCATGGATTTTTCATCTCTCTACTCCCCAGGAAGCAGCAGCATCAAATGAATTTGTTTGGAAAGAAAAGCTTTCACTTATCTGAAGGGCAACATGCAGAACATTTTTGCTGGGAACAAGTGTCAAGGTTCTGGTTTTCCACATGGGTGTTCACTGCTCTAGCAATTCTCAAGGCTAAATATGTTACTGTGTGATTTTTCTGTTGCCCTCCGTGGAAATCTTTATATTTTGATGAGTTATTTCATTGCATTGCTGACTCCCATCTGCTCAACACCCACCCTTTCCCCCTTTCCTGTCCATGTTATCCCTTACTAATTACTGTACTTCCAATGGGATTGGTACATTTGCTCCAGAGGTTTTTTTCATGCTGTGTGGAACAGGCAGTGCTGACACAGCGAGGCAGGCATGTTTTTCAGTGATAGTTCTAGCCAGTGGAGGGCAAAATTGTCTCTTGTATTCCTTCATGGGAGAGTTATCTTCTGATGGTTAATAGTTTAAGGGTGCCCGTGGAGTTTCCCCAAAGTCCTTTCCAGCTGGCTAACCTACCTACTGGACTAAATAAATGAGCCATTTCCTTGATACATTTTGTTTGTTTGTTTGTCTCAGAAGTTTGTACTTAAAAGCTCCTGCACAAAGCTGGAGCACTTCTGGAAATGTTTCTACTCCTTTTACGTATTCTCTGTCTAATAGTAATAAATTAGGAGAGATTTAAAAAAAGAAACAACAAAGTAATTCAAAGGATTATGAAAGTATTAAGTTGCTAATCTGTAAAAGCAAGTAAGTCACCCAAGAAAACTTAAAAACTGCGTTTTTCCCCTATCCCTAATACATTGTGTGCTGTTCTAAGTAATTTTACTGTAAGAATATTTAAGAAAGATTGAGCCAGCTGCTTAGAGCTGAAGAAGCTGGTCATGCTTGTATTGTGTTTGAAGACTTCAAGCTAGCAAAGAAATAACCACATGCTATAAAATTGATAATTCCTTACTTGTGATGAATATTTTCCAAGTATCCAGGTGTTTGATTCAAAACCACTTATCCTTAAGAGTACTGATAGTATCTGTGGAGAGCAAACCTTTTTTTTTTTTTTTTTTCAATTTGTGTAAGTGTGGATTTTGTTATCTTTCAGCTAAGAAGAGACACGCTTTTTTTTCCCTATTGCCTGGCACTTAAGTTAGTTTAAACCAGAAAAACTCTCAAGCTGATTTTTGCTCCCTGCAGTCAGTGTTGGTTGTCAGATGTTTTTTTGTTGAAGTTATGCAGTAACTTCATTAGCAGGGATCATCTGTGACATTCAGGGTACTGAATTTTGGGGGAACTGTGTACTGTCCATAAGATTTTATTAGAAAACAGGAATTTATGTGAAGAGTCCTCCTCAATCTACATGATGAAGGTTTTGATTGGATCTACAAAGATAGATGGGTCAATACAAATATCAGAAACCAGTGACACTCAGGTAGCAGTGTTATCACATGTTAATATTAGACATTAAATACCTTTGCCAAACAATGCTTTAACATAAAATGCTTTGGAAGTGATGGCCAAAGAGATTCCATAAGGAATGAAAACCAGTTTTCATTAGAAGGTGGAAAGAGAAAATACTTAGAAGTTCAAGACAGAAAAATCCTCAGTTGTACTTAAAAATCTGCTAACCTCACTCTCAAGTAACATTGGTTTTGGTTGGCACTTAATTTTCCTAAATAATTGGAAGAGTTTTGTTTCACAATCCTGAACAACTGTAATATTATGTCTCATTATGGGATAGCTTTCCCTAATGAATATAATAATAATTTGCTGGGTCTAGCAAGTCTGGTCACTTGCTGCAATTCCCAGTGTAATATTTCTGTTGGTGTTAAATGCACTGTGTGGATAACGGTCACTTGGCTTGGTGTCCTGGTAGCTGCCTTAGATCCTTCTTCAGAGTTTTCCTTTCATAGTGAAGATGCCCATAGTCAGTGTTTTAAGCTACTGTTCTATACTTGTGGGTTTTATTTATTTGAAGAGTTAGGAGTGAGGCGTTTTGTTGTCAATAGCTGTTCATATTTTGAGGCTATTTTGTGATCAAGAAGGTAGTAGAAACCTTGCTGTTTCCAAGCAAAAGAAAGGGCACTTAAGAACTTCATATGCTGAGGTCCTGATGCATTTTATTTGTGTACTCAGTTATATAATCTCATTTGGTGGTGATAACCTTCCTTAGCTTTACACCCGAGTGCCTCTTCATAAAATTGTAAGGTAAATAGTGAGATAACCAAAGTAGCAACCTGTTGTGATAATGGGGTGTATTTTAAGTCCAATAAATTGTGTAAACAGGGAAAATAAGAGTATTCTTCTGTTAGTGATGAGAAGCTTGACCAAAAGGTGAGAGTAGAGCAGCAAATAAATATTCATAAGCATCTTGAAAGCTAGAGATGCTTTTAAGGGCAGATAATTAGCTAGTTTATACCTTCTTTAGGAGAAAGGAAATGTGCATATGTATGTACCCATATATTTTTGCACATATGTATATGTATCTCAGTCATACACTGATGTCTCCTGGCTTACTATGTCAGCCTTGGCATCAGCACTAAATTGTTGTGAGTAGAAGGATGTTTTATGTGAAGAAAGAAAATGTCTTACGAGCACAAATGTTTTGTATTGCCACATAGATGCAGTCAGCTATGGTGGACTTGCACAGCTGAGACTTGGTATTAAGGAAGATCTCAACAGGGGAAAAAGTGAAACACCTGGGAAGCTAATAGAGCTTGAGGTTTCAGTCGGATGTGCAGAGCTGTGTTATCCTGTTGTTGGTGTTGAGTTCTCATTTTTAAAGAGCTAAATCTTTTGGTATCCTGATTATTAATGTAAGCCAGAAGTGTGAGCTACCTTACCCTGAAGATGATGGTAAGCTTTGCTGAAGTAAGGGGGTGAATTCAGTTCTGAATGTCGGAATTTATTTGTTGATTCACTATTCATTAGGAAAAAAATGGTGCATTTACCCAGATTTGTCTGCAAAAATGATAAAATATGGTTCTGGAACATCTTGAGGGTAGGCCTTTCAGACCAGGAATTGGTGTTAAAACAAGAGGGAGAGATGTTTATGTGGGATTGTCCATTTCAGGTGTAAGTAATAGGGGAAATGTCCTGCACTTCAATGAAAGAATGAATAGAGACTTAGGGAAAATATGTTCTATTTCGTTTCACATCTTTTGAAAACAAAGTGAGGAAACTACTTTTTGTGAGAAAGTGAAGGAGTATATGAATAACCAATGAAGTTAAATACTGCCAAATATTGAGAACCATTCTCAGAGTTGTAGGTATTTTCCACGCCTCTCTTATTCTGAAGCTTAGGAAAATTACTGACTAAGACTCATGTGTCTGTGTGTGTCTGTGTATGACTGATTAAAACAAAATTGATAAATTGACAGTAATGAGATTTGTGAGTGGCATCAGGCCAGTCTTTTTAATTAGAGCCTGCTTGCCATCTGAGCAACTGCAACCAAGGGGAAGGTGCAGCGTGCTCTGCTCGCACCCGTGAGCAGCCAAGTCATGTCACCTTTGCTGAGGACAGAATGGTTTATGGGATGGTGTAACCTTAAGGTGGCCTTACCAAAAGGAGGCAAACTATGATGAGAAGGAGAAGAGAACCTTTTGCCTTTTATTTTAGTGGGAAGTAATGTTAATTGTGTTTTCTGGAAGCAGAAACACGGAAAATTAGAAAGGAGAATCTACTGTGAATAGACAGAAAATGCACTTGTGGATTTAAATAAAAGATCAGTTTGTTTTAAGAGTTTATAAAGCACTTTTTTGTCCTTGTGAAGACTGCATTTCAGGTCCTCAAGCTTACTCACAGTTTCTTTTAGCACCACTACCCAAAGACCTACACAGAACTTGAGTACTTTTCTATGTAGGTTTTAGTGAAAAGATGTGCTGTTGAAGGAGTGGAGGTTCTCACGGTGCTACTTGGGCATGCACCTCACCTTCAGATGTAAAGGTTCAGGACATGGATTTTGGCAACAACAACAGCATAGACATTATCTCCTACCTCATTTTTAACACATTTGGGTTTTATCTTAGGAGATTTTTTTGTATATATAAATTCTTAAGAGAATTTTTATCTATATAAACTCTATACAGCTAGTGCATAAAACCATTTTTTTTTAATATAAAGGCATCTTAGGTATTTATCTTTTCATTCAGATGGCTGTCATGTATAGAATGCTTGTATTAGCATCTGTACTTTCACATAATAGTAAATGTATTGCTGAAGATTTCTTCCTTACTTAGCATTCAAAGAAATTCCGTAAAAAAATACTGGATTTCTTGTCTAAACAACAGGAGAGATCCTCTGTGGGTTTGCTCACTGGTAGTAGAAGTAAATTCCACAAGGTTCTACCATTTAAGTCATGTTTTCTGTCACCAGACTTTACACCTCTAGAGGGGCATAGAGCTTTTTGTACTATGTTAAATGTTTATATTTATTTACATTTAAGTAAGTAACTTAAATAAAATTAAGAGAGCATTTAATTTTAGTACAACTTGCTATAAATTCAGCTTAGACCAAAATGGGTAGTTGAATACATTATTATTATTGAAGTGGTGTGGATATTCTTAATCAGAAAACAAGCCTGTCCTATGGACTGTAGGAGTTTAGAAATAAATATACTTTCTTTGAAGAAATTAATGGCCAGATATGCAGAATTATTCAAGCTGCCCTTTTTATTTGGGAAGCATTTGCTCAATATGGTATTGCATTACCCTAAGTCTAATGCTAATATTGTGAATGATCAAAATAATATGAACACCCCTGACTGTAGATTAAAGATCTGCAAATCTAACAAGCCTGTTCTGAGCTCTGGATTAAATATCTTAAATTTGATATTTTATTTTCTTCATCTTTCATAGTGAATTAGTAGAATACACTTGGTTTTGGAACAACTTATGTCTTCAGACATGCAATGCAGGGTATGGCAGGGATCAGTGTCTTACCAGTGCAGGCTGGACTCATCCATGACAGCCATTTGAGAGAGCTGTATAGTCTATATACTTTTCATGTTGCTCAATTCTGTAGCCTTTGTCTTTTGCTCCCTTGACTGTCTTGTACATAAATCAGAATTGTGATTTCTTTAGTACTGGTAAACTGTTTCATGCTAGTATTGCATTAAAACTTGCTTGGCTGGCATTTTCATGCCTTCTGAAATTTGCATGTCCTCAGGCAAAGTATTTATTTTAGATTCTGGGTTAGTTAGATTGCCTCTTATCTAATTGCTTAAATGCCTTTATGTTGAAGATTAGACACATAGAGCAGTTAATGGTTATAAACTCATGTATAGGCTTCAATTTTACTATTTGCTTCTACAGTAGCATAATAGGCTTTAACAGTTTTTATCTTAGAAATTATGTTTTAATACATGGCCAACAATTTAAGGTAGGCATAAAGATGTGCATTGGCTCAACTTCACATCGTTCTGGGAGAAGGTGAGAGGAGAAGGAAATGGTGTTTGATGACCAGAGGGACATGCTTGAAAGAGTGGCTTGGTTTTCAGTAGATACTAGACCTCAAGATTTTTGGATTCCAGGGTGTTGTGAGTTGTTCAAGCTGGGAACCTGCAGTCTAAATTTGGAGCCACTTAAAATCAGTAGTGCCTGTTGAAAATCTTTATTCTAGTGTTTAAATTAAATGGCCTAAAGTGTTTGACTTTATCTTCAGTTGCAAATGTTTGTGGATCGTTGTGGGTTCTTAGCTTGTCTGAAAATTGAGATTGTAGTGAACATTGACTTAAGAGCCAATTAACTGAAAAAAGCTGTATAACTTTGAATTTGCATGGGCCTCTCTAGTTCTGGGTAGGGTGAAAAGCCAGTGAAAAATGTTCTTGAGTATGTATTCTTTCAAAAACTTCTGAAACTGCCACTTTGGTAGTGCGTTTTACTGACACTGGTCAAAAACAGACTTTTCAACCCCGACATCTCCTGTTGGCCAGATAAGCCCAAGCACATAAGCCCAAGATGAGGATAGATGGCAGCCCCCAAATCCACAGCTGGGGCTGTACTTATGTGTTGAAAGCATAATACAAGGTCCCAAAATGCTGCACTTGGATCAAGTGCTCAGCGATGTCACCGAGCTTTTTCTTCTATCATAAACTCTTGGCACCTGCTATTAAACTTGGCACTGGCCTAGCTTTGGGCTAGGAGATCTCTTGGATGCACAGGCAGGTTCAGAACTGGGATTTATCAATTCTGAATACTTCTTCCCTCACCTCCCACTTGCAAAGCAACTCTGTCAGTGCAACTTTCTGATTTTGGATTGTATCTTGGGCCTTAGGTACTGTAGCTGACGGATACTTCATAATCAAAGTGTTTAATGGTAGGAGGTGATGAAGGGAAAAAAATTAAAAGTAGTGTGAGGAAACAAGAAAACAAGATAAGTAGGGGTAGTAACAAACTGTTTTACTTTTTGCTTCCGAAAGAAGGAGTTGGCACAGGAGAGGGTAGAGTTTGGGCCTGTGATGCTGTAGCAGCAGAACTCCTGCTGTAGTAGGAGAAAGGATGTTTATAAAGAACAGGTTTAACAAAAAAGGTCTATGTAACAGATGTAACTGTGGAATGAAACCTGCACTGTGCTAGGCATAAAAGTGATTGGCAGGAGGCCCCATGCATGGAGTAAAATCCTGTCTTCACCAATGTGGAAAATTACGGTTTCAACTGCAAAAGGAGGTGAAGCTTGGAAGGAATTAGCATATCTCTAGCACCAAGTGGCATCTGGAACTGAATGGCTGGGTTAAATCATTCAGTAGTGATTAATGAGGCTCACTGCTCAGGTTATACAGCCTTTAAAAATTAAAAGGAGAAATTCAAAAGTAGATGCAAAGCAGAAAGAAGGATCCATTGCTGCTATTTACCTCTTACATACAGAGGGTGGAATGAGGTCTTCCCTACCCTTTCATACAAGGAGGAATCTGTTAAGTGCTGCTGTTAAGCTTAGAAACTGAGATGAACTTCTGAGTAATTGTTTTGAGGAGCATTTTGTAACTTTTCAAATGTATGTGTAGCAATGCAGGCCTTGAAATGGGAAGGAGTGTGCAGGATGGGATTTTGCTGCCGGTGAGTACTTTTGCTTTTTAGAAGGTACTTGCTGCTTGTTAGGAAACTTCAGAAAATAGTGATTCCTGTTTTCTCTCCCACTCATCAATGTTAATTTGTGTTACCTTTGGGGAAAGCAAATATTGAAACATACAACGTGAAACAAGCTTAGAGACGTAGCGAGCACTTTAACTTTCCTTGAGCATGATTCTAGCAGTTGCTGAGCTGAATGGTGATGTAGTGTGGTATCATATCAGGAATAAATGTTCAAAGGCTGTTACTCTCTAGGAGGATTGCAGTACTGGTATGAGCACACTTCTATTTACTTTCAAGCTTTTAGTGGAGCAAATACAGAAACCAGTGAAGTGTGTGTTTGAGTGTTAGATATTTTTTTTTTCCCCCCCAGAATTGTGAAAAGAAACAAACAGTGGCATCTTTAATGGTGCTATTGCTTAAAATGGTTGACCTTTCCACAGCAAGTTCATATAGGTAGAAAATAAAAGGGAATTAGAATAAGGTATTACTCTCTGGAGCTACAATAGAATTCCACTTTAATTTCTACCTGCTAGGGGATGAAGTTCCCTAAAATGCACTGCTGAAAAATCTCTGCTCACAACAATTCTGGCTTCTGGATTGCTACTTTTTTTTCACTTGTTTAACAGCTGTCTTGCTTTTATTTGGAGGTGTATTCAGCAGAAAATAAGGAAAAAAGATTTGTTTTCTTTTTTTTTAAAGCATAAGGTTTGCATTTTTCTCATTCATACTCCAGTGTGGTTCCCATGACCAAAATATGGAAGGAGACTTTTTAATCCTCATCCACTCTGCAGTGCTTCATATCAGATGGGGATTTTTTTGTTCCCCTGCATTTGCTAGGACAGCCAAGCTGGGGAGCGACCTGGTGCTTTAGGGTTGTGACCAGGAGTGAATGTTATTTACACAAGCAACTTATTTGTTTGTTGCTTTTGTTTGTTTGTTTTGTGTTGTCTTTGTCGTTGGTGGGTTTTCTTTTTGTTTTTTGTTTGTTTGGGTTTTTTGCTGTTGGTTTTGGTTTTTTTTAATTCTCTGACTGTAAGCTTTATTGATAGAGTGTCAATGTTTTTGAATAATAACTGTGAATTTTTTTCTTTGGTGGGGGGAATGACAAATTAAATGTCTATGAAATTGACTGTTATTCCAAAAAGACTGGATTAAAGTCTGCACTGAAATTATTGTGTCTTCAGGAGTGATATTTCTGTCATTGACAGAAATTTACATTTTATTTTACATCAGTTTCCAGAAAGACACTTAGAGTTTGTCTGTTACCTTATTATAGGAAGGAAAGCAGCAACCTCTCAGCTGGAAATTCACAGTGACCTACAGTCTCGTAATAATTTGAATTAAACAGAGTTAGTAATTTCACTTGGTCATTTCATCACAATTCCTGTAGGTGTGCAGCTGATCATTTTGAATCTCATAAAATGAGATTTTATTTTACTCACCTTACTAAGGTCAAGTAAAAAGCCACATCAAGTTAATGAGTCCCTTTCTTTGCAGTGAACTGAATGTGGCATTTGTTTTTGTTCTGGCAGTCATGAAATCACAGGGTGTTGGCGACAAGTCCATTATTGGCTCTGTGCAGAGTTACTGAGGGCTTTTGCTCCACCCAGTGCATTATGTGTGCAGACTTTATCATACTCGTTAAAACTTGTTTCAAATTGAGGATTCCTTTTTTTGTTTTTTTAAGCAGTAATAAAGAGAAAATAAAAATAGCTCCCTCTTCTTTATTAGCATAAATGAAAGAGAAGCAGCAACTCATTCCTTTTGTGGCCTGAGGAAATAAAACAAAATCTGGATGAGTCCTCAGCCCCTTAAAGTCAGAGGAGGTTTAACTACTGATGTCAGTTTTTATCTTACTTCACAGAAGCTCAAGTTGTGTGTCACTTACTCGACATGATGTTACATAGAAACCTTAATAGTGGGGGAAAAGAGATGATTACTAACTGTTCTTAACTTAAAAAATGAGAAGCATTTAATGGCTTATAAAATTCTGTGATTTAGGTTCCCTTCTTTAATTGATTGTAAGATTGAATTTCTTGTGTGTTGTCGGTGCTGTTGGTGTCTTTTATCTGGTAGTCAGTCTTTCCTGTGCTTCCAGAACAGCCAAACTGGTTTTGTTTTAGCTTCTCATTTTTATTTGATTTTTTTTTCTGTGCTGTACAATATACTTTTTTTTGAGTAGCATTTAGGGAAGTATAATACATAAATCCAAGAGTTTCTTTTCCATAGTAGTGATTTTTTAGATAGCAGAAATACTGAACAATACTGAACTATCACTCTTGCTTAGTTTTGAAAACTTAATACAATCTGTATTAATACAATTACAATTAATACAAAACTTAATACAATTAATACAATACAAGTAGACAGTATTTGAAGGGAGCCATAATGTATTCTAAATTTAAAATGACAATAACCTCATCAACTTTTAGAACGTGTTATTTTTAAATCTCTACTATTTTTTTTATTTATTTCCCTATGAATTTTTAAATTACACAAAAAATAAAACCAGACCTTCCCCTGTGACTTGTTCTTTTCCCTAGAAGTACCAGGTGTCTGATCAATAGCACGTGCTGGGAAGCAAGAATTTCATCTGAGGAGACTTGAAATACACTTACTTAAAACTTCCATGAGCTACAAGTTGTATGTTTCTTTTCATTTTGCTTTTCAACTGGTCACTGCTAGGTAGAGTTTTGTTATTTCACTGATTTAAGACACAGATACATACATAGTTTTCTTCAGTCTTTTAAGGGCTCAAGTTTAAGTGGTAGATCATTATTCTATGCATCAAAAGCGAAGGGTGATTAACTCTGTCTGGGTGCATGCAGTGTAATTTTAGAGGCTACAAACGTTGTTACAAATCAGGTTAAGGTTTAAAGGTGAAGGTTTGGCTGAATGGGTTTTACAGCTTTAAGTTAATGTATGCAAACAAAGAAACTCTTGTTTTCTACCCATTTGTGTCTAATGAGCAAGTAGCTTGTGGTACGGAAAAGAAAATGGGAATATTGTGCAGTTTGCCATAAAGTTAAAACTACATACTTTTTACTTCCATTTAGGAGTTCCATTAAATAGACTGAATCTAATAACTTTTCTTTAGACTGTTCATCATCTAAATGTAAAGTGAAAGGATAATGGCTTTAAACTAAGTGATAATGATAAACTAAATGATAATGTCTTTAAACTATTACAGCTTAACTTTTAGCGTTAATGTATTTTCTTAGATTTCCTCATAATCCCATTAAATGATTCGAAGAACCTGTTGAGGTAACACATAAAACTCTCGTGGTGTGTTTAAGCTCTTCTTCTGGATGGTTCTTAAGTAGCATTGATAACTTGGATTTTCACTCAGCTCTCTGACTTAGCTGTATTCCTCAAACTGTAAGTTCAGAAGTGAGTGGGAAGAGCATGGCCATTTTTTGGATGACAGGGAAGTTATGCAGAAAGGCTGGATTTTTTTTTTTTAAAGGTGTCAGCCTGGTTTATGATGATAAAATTGTAAGT
Organism: Erpornis zantholeuca; assembly: GCA_013400515.1. Lineage (NCBI taxonomy): Eukaryota > Metazoa > Chordata > Aves > Passeriformes > Timaliidae > Erpornis > Erpornis zantholeuca. Next base: position 78,426 of record VZTN01015879.1, on the reverse strand, counting down.
AATGAGACAGGTAGGGTCTGTCCCTGTCCTCTGTGTATTTCCCTCCCTCACCCTTAAAGATTTTTTAAATAGCCTAGCAATTTGGAAACTCTTTTGAACTTTTGTGATCAATTCTATTTACACTGGCTGAGAGTTAAATAGTGTGATTTTCATAGGACTGTATAGTAGCATAAGAAGCTGTTCAGTTCAGCTGCATCTGAAGTGATCTAATCTTATAGCAGTTCTGAGTGCAAAAGCCAGGGTGTATAAATGGAATGAAACAAAGGGGAAGTGATTAACGGGAATGAAAATAAACATCTTTTAGTCTTGGTAAATGATACCTTTAAAGCACAGCAGCCTTGTCGAACATAATTAAAGTTGTAAGAACTGGGGTAGGGTGAGTGGGCTCTATTCTCCGAGGTCATGGTGGAAATACAGAGGTCAGGGTTTTGCACTTAGTCTTATGTAAACAATGTCATGCCTTGGTAAGTATAAGAATTGATTTAACTAGGTTAAGATAATTAAAAAAAACCCAAAACCAAACAACAGCAACAAAACCCCTCAAACAATCAGAAAAACCCTAGAAAAAAGCCCCCAAAAAAGCCAAAAGAAAACAAATCCTGACCAAAGGTGTGCTCATTTGATACCAAAATTTAAGTGCTGCCTCCATACTCTCTTCTAACCAGTTGATGGGGAAAGGTGAAAAGTGGAAGTACAGGCTTCTCTGGGGGATGCCTGTTGCTACTGAGTGATTCTGTGGTGTTTTGCTTTGTGCAGTAACATCTCTGTAGCTTTCCCTGAGCCTTTTCCTTAAAATCTGAAGGTAGGCAATTGTTTGGTTTTGCCTCTGGTTCAAATTGAGACATCTTCATAGACTTTTGTATTTCTTGTTACATCCGTTGATTATTTTTATTTGCTGGGGAGTGTTTAAATTTCTTGCACTCATGAGTCATAGAACTGCAGAATCATAGAATAGTTTGAGTTGGAAGAGACCTCCTGAACATCACTTGTCCAATTCCCCCTGCAATGAGCCAGGGACATCTTCAACTTAATCAGGTTGCTCAGAGCTCTGTCTAACCTGACCTTGAATGTTGCTGTGTATCTCCCCAAGTATATTAAATCTTCATTTAGGTCCAGTGGTTGTGGGGTTTGATTGTTTACTTTGTTAGTGGTTTGGATTATGTATTCAGACTTGCATTTATGCATGGTAGAGAAGAAATTCTAGGGTGTAGGGGTGTCCTGACAGTTCTCCCTTCTGAATGACAGGAATTTTGTTTCTTTTCCCCCTACCTCATGTCTGACTCATTGTGTTGAGCCTCCTTCCACTATGGTACATGAGAGTCAGAGCAAACCAGCAGCTCCAGAGAGAACACGATCTCTGGGTAAAGAACGAGGGCTGGAAAAACCCATGAGACTTGAACTGGAAATGGAGTTCTGGAACTTAGTCTGGCAAGCAGAGGCATCACTCCCTCCCAGAAGTTTCCAGGGCCGTTGCTCAGGCTTTCAGAGGCTTTGTGCAGCCTTCCCCCAGCCGTGAGCTGGCTGGGGCTGCCCAGTTTGAAATGTCTGGTTGGATGAGCTGTCACTGAAGAGGGCTGCAGGCTCTTGCAGAAGAGGAAGATGGGTGTTCAATATAATGATTAATTATGAGGAAGAAACACCCTGCAGTTCCTGGCTCCAACTGGCTCTAGGCAGCTCTTCCTTGGTGTGAAATGCTCCTTTAATGTAGGTCAGCTTTAACTGTTGTAAATGAGTGTAGTTCTAGCGAAGTCAATGAGCCGCTGTTAATTTACTTCACTTGAGAATCTGCCCCAAGTAGATGAGCAACTGCAAAACTCAAAGGAAAGTGCTTATCCAGCAAGAGAAGTTCAAAACCAGTGAGGTGTTTTCTATTTGTTTTCTTCTCCCTCTCTTCTGAGGAAGAAGTTAACATTCCTACGTCCCAATGGTGTTTAGTGAAAGTAGAAATTTACTTACAGAGAGAAAGCTTGTAAACTGTTGCTGTTTTGGAAATAAAGGGATAATAGGTGTTTCAGCTTCTCACTCCAGATCCTCTCTTTGCTAATAAAATGAGCAGGTATCACTTCACAGCACAAAACTGTCAGTCAGCATTCAGCATGACTGACATAATTAGTAGCTTCTAGCTGGAGGAGGCTGAAGATTGCTTTTGGTGGAGACTGCTAACGCTTACCTTGCCTTGCTCACAGAACAGAAGCATCATGGATCCCAGGGGTTTTAGTATGTCTAGTGAAAATTAAATAAACACTGTGTTTTACCCCAAAAGCTTGCTTGGCTGGTTTGTAGTTGGTGTTTGCCTGATGCTCTTAAATAGTAAAAGAACAGGATGTAGACTGGTTACACCTTTGATAGGGCTCATGAGGCTCTATGCTCTGTGCATTCAAAACTACTTAATCAAAGGCAGGCTTGGGTCAGCCTGGTCCTTATAGATGCAAATGTATGTCACAGGAAATTGCAAGCTGGTAACACTTACAATTTTCTATTGTTCAAAAAATAATAACCTTACGGATCAAATGAAAGCCCTGGCTGTTTTGGCAAGCTAGATGACAAATCTAGTGACTGCAAAAGCCATGTCAGATCAACTAAGCCATTTAAGTTTGCAAATCTAATGTCATCAGGTAATGCTGTCTGTAAATTTTTGAGAGGAGTCAGATGCTTTTATTGACTAGACTATTCATTACTTAAAAATGCACAAGTTAAAAGAAAAAAGCTGAATTCCACAGTGTACTACGTGCACACCTATTGGAAGAGTGTGCATTAAATGAGGAAAGAAGATGCCAAGTGACTCAAGTGTTGTTGTTGTCCTTAACAATTCAGCTCTAGCCAGAGATTCTAAGACTAAACTCTTCCATCTGATTAGATGATTTGCTTATGTGGTTTTAATGTTGTTCTAGGTGTTTGCAGGCCTGAAAAATTTTGTTTTGTTCAGTTTGAATTGCAGCTCTTTACTGCCTAGTACTTTGGTCCCTCCTGTAAGCAGATGTATTGAAGTTTCTTACATGAGGAGCTTTGCATACCAATTGTGCTGTATTTATACTAGATGCAACTATGCAAAATGTTTACTCTTTAATGTGTATTTCCTATTTTTGTGATCAAATAGCTCCAGAAGTATGGCAGCATTTTACTTTTTAAACATTCACAAACACATGATCAGGAGCTTTGCTACTTTGCCCCTTCCGCAGGCACTTCAAATTAAATGTTTGGCTTGAAATTTTTTCTGGATAATTTAAAATGGTATCAAGAGTCATCCCATTTTTTTGTTGTGGGGGTTTTGGTTTTGTGTTTTGTTCGGGGTTTTTTTGTGAATTGCATCCTGGTTGACTGTGTGAGACTAGGTGCCATTTGTATTTGGGACTCGTAAGAGAATCTTTGAGTCACAGACATTTAATCTGGTGGCTGTATGATCTCAGGGTTGTAAAGAAAGTCAAATGCAAAGAGAGACTCCAATATTTCTTTTTTCCCAGCTCTGTAATGTGCTTCGTATATGTAAGGAAGCAGGATTCTATGTGGTTTTGTGTTTAGGGTAACCTAAGCATGGCCTTAAATTCTTAAGGGCTTCAATCAGAGCTAAGTCAGGTCTCTATCACATTTGTCAGTAATGAGGGCACAGGTAGCTGTTTTGTTTGGTGTCTTCTTCACAGCATGGGAATTCTCTTGCCTTCTGTACATCAGCTGGCCAGCAGCAGCAGTGGTGGTCTGAAGGTCTGCCCTGAGCTGCGTGCCTGCCGATTAGGAAGTCCTTTCCTAGCTCCACACCAGTGGGGATCCGAAGGCACTTGGATGTCAGCAGATTGTGAAGCAGTGTTACACACAGCAAGTGTGATAGAAGGGTGATGGAGGGTTAGAGAGGACTTCAGCCATGTGTGATCTCTGCTAATTAATGAGAAACGAGCCTTGCATGCAGGACTTCCTCAGCAGTTACTGCCTTCCTGATCTGAGGTTCCTTAGCATGGATTATGTTGTGGGAGATAACAGCAGAACATTTCTTGGTTTGGCTTGTTGATTGTGCGATTGCTCTGTCATTTAGTGCTTCACTTAGTTGTTTTTTTTTCTTTTAAGCAGTCTATTCCAGACGTCTTGCTTGCCCTGCCCTACTTATTTTAATTACAGCTTGAGTTAACTGTTCTTTGAACATGTTAAGGTATGTCTCTGAAATACTTATATATTTTGTTTTGAAAGTCAGATATTATATAATGTATCTGGTATGTTTTGGAACGTGCATAGTCCCTGGCAACTGTTAAGCAAAATTATGCCTTTATGTATATTATAGTGTAGGAAATTATTATTTTAGTCTTAAGTTACATACCAAGTTAATTATTTTTTTTTAAATATGAAATAATACCCTTGGGCATAAAGTAGGATCAAAAGCCATTTCTATTTAAGCAGTTGGGTTAAATATTGTCAGTGTTAATACTGCAATTTTGCTAATATTTGTAGCCAGTGAAATGACTTGTCAGTCTTGAGGGCTAATACCCAGTTTCAGGGCAGGTGTCGAACCGAACTCCTTTCCTCCTAAACTTTGTTTCCATGTCATTACACACCAAGTTAAGAGCATTAGATGCCTGTTTGTTGCTGCAGTGAATTAAACTGAAGGAAGCAATGTTCAAGGCTAGGCTGGGTGGGGCTCTGAACAACCTGGGCTAGTGGAAGGTGTCCCTGGCAAGGGGGTTGGAACAGGGTGGTCTTGAAGCTTCCTTCAAACCCAGGCTGTTCTATGAATGTTTCCACAGTTTGGTTGTGAAAAGTGTCAAAAGGTGTGTGCTAGTGTGCTCACACACCTGAAAGATTGCATATAACATTTCTCAGTTTCCACAGATACGGTTCCATTTCAGAGAATATGTCAGGCTTGTAAGCATAGAGACTTAAAAAAACATGAAACTTAAAAACATTCTCCTCATAAATGACAAGAAATTTGGGGAAAAAGCTGAAGAGTGAATTGAACTTTATTTCTGAATTGGAACCCGATACAGGGCATCAGAATTTTCAGATAGGTTCTTTTGGAAACATACACTTAAACAGCCACTGGTGTCATGGATTTGCTGCTTCTTGCTAGTGTGTTATGTGTGGGGTATCAACAGAGCTGCAATTTAAGGAGTGTATGTCTTAATTAGCTACAATCTAGAAAGATTAATTATTCAGGATTTTTCTTCACTTTTGTTTTGCTTTGACTGAATGAAGATGCTTTTATGGGCTCTTTTGGTTTGACCTGGTGTAAATAGACATCTGTTTAACCTAAGATTCAGGGTGGTTTTGTGTTGCTTTTTGTGGTTGTGTTGTGTTGTGGTTTGGTGATTGTTGTTGTTTTTGGGGGATTTTCTTTGGGGTTATTGTGTGTGTTTGTTTGTTTTAATGGGCTTAAATAATCACCAATTAGAATGCCATGAAAGCCATGGAAGAAGATCACAGCACCCAGCCATCAGAAGCAATAGCAATCTGGGAAGTATTCAGCACTTGAGCTAATTAATTCCTCTGTATTAGGCCTCTCTGATATATAGGCCACCTTTAATTTTGTGCATTCACTAAAAAGCAGGTGCTTCTCTAGCTGTATTTGGTTTTTAAGAAAATATTTCTAGCATGAAGGAACTTGATAGAGAGTCTGAAGAACAAGATTTATTAAGATAGCATACTGACTTTTGAAATAATTTTACCTTTTTGGGTGTAGCCCTGCAACAAGACTCCATTCAACAACATGAATGGAAAATTAGAGTATAGCCAATATTATCTTGCCATCAAAAGGAAGTGGTTTTGGTCTCACAGCTGAAGGAATGTTGTGTTGGGGATAAATATTTTATATATCCTTTAGCAATGAAGCACTAGTTCAGTTTGTTTTTCTTTATATAACAACACCCCCCCCAAAAAAAACAGTAAAAACCCCACAGAATTCTTTATGTATCCTCACTGCATTTATCTTCTGTTAGGAATTGTTGAGAAGTATTGAATATTCACTTAATCTTCCCTGCTGATGTGTGTTAGGGGAAACATGACATTGGCTTGGTAAAATGTTACAAGTGCTCTTCTTATGATAAGTTTTGGATCCTTTCAGATATAGTTGGAAATATGGATTGGATTTATTTGTCCATGATAAGAGTGCTGGCATGATATTAGGTTCACAATAGAACAGAAGAGCAAAAATTCTAGCTTTTATGTAGTAATATTTGTTGCTGCCTTATTATTTTGGAGCTGTGTAGGAAGTGTCACATCTGCTTGGAATGTGTTGGTAATAATCATGTAACTTTTACTATAATATTTGTGGTTGAAGTTTACAAAATTACACATTTTCTCAACATAATTAAAAGAAGAGCATTTTTCAATTTCAAGAGCAACAAGAAGACAAGAATTTTCTAGGTTATATTTAGTAATATATTTCCTCTCACTGTATTAAGATATCCTCACCAGAGTGATAAAATCTTAACTATTTTGATTATATTTTTTCATCTTACTTTTTCACTTTGAACAATTTTAAGGAGTAAACCTGATAAGCAAAAATTATATTAGTTTCTAAAGATAAACTCTCTCTCTCCTTCCTTGCCTTCTGTGAAATGAAAACAATTTGTCATGGGAATAGACTTCAAAGTTCAGTTTGTAATTTTGATAAATAAAATAATGCAAAAATCATTAAATACTTGTTAGAACAGTCAAGTCAGAGGCTCCATATGGCAATTTGTTTTGATGCACTCATATTTCAGTGTGTGTCAGAATTGAGAGAGAGCTGGTTTTGGGAATTGCTAACATGACTAATCTAGGATGAGTTTTCAGGTTGAACATATTTCAGGGTAGATAGCTGGATCTGTATAGTATTTTTGAACAGGTACATAAATAACTAGTTTTTGGTCTGTTGCCTGTTTCAAGTCCTTCATAAGTTTCAGCTTTCTCTCTATTACATGGATTTGTTTGATTGCTGAATGCCGACACTCATGACTTTCTCTTGGTCAGCTTTCTTCACTTCTTGTCTTTTCTCCAAAGGCTTTTTAGAAAGGAAATAAACTTTGCTAGTTTATTTTGGTATATCCTGAACATACAAATATCTTGTTTGTAATACATTCAAGTAGCAGAGTTTGCTGTATTATAAAGAATGTTTATTAAAGATAATAGGCAATTATGTGTCTTACTTCTTCGGTGCACTAGTGCTCTAGCTATGGAGCTAGGTTATTTATTGGATCCTTGAATCCCGAATGCAAATCCATTGTCCTGAGGTAAAAGTTTCTCTATTTTCATTCCAAGGTCTTTTTCTTGCTTCCAGTTCTCTCTCTGAGACAGGTGTGAGGTTGTACTTGTTCTTCCAGATCACAAACTGCCATATTTTATGTACATGATACTCAGTTATTTAGTGTGAAATAGGTTCATCCTTGCATAGCGTACAAGTAAAAGTCTGTTGTGATTCTTTTTTTCACCCTAGCACGTTCATTCTTCTCATGAATAGCCAATAGTTTTGACAATTTTCAGCAACTCCTTTTAGACAAGCCTTTAATCCTCAACTACTGCCTGTCTCCTTCATTACAAACACAGGTTTAGGCATGCTGTGGGGGGGAATGTTTTCTCTGAGAAAAGATTCAGCCTTGAAAGAAAAAATGAAGAGTGTTATTAAAATAATGAAGCTTATATTTATTTAGGAAAAAAAGGTGTAGTTTGAATATGTGTATTTCAACATCTTGTTACAATTTGGGAAATTTCAGGGAAGTTTTAGAGAGGAAAATCTTGTTTATAAAATAAAATTTCTGTTCCATTTGAGTAGAAAATGCCATTTAAAAATGTGTATAATGACAAGCACTTCATTGTCCCTCCCATTCACATTTCTAGGCGTTTTTTGTTTGATTCCTTCTACATCTGTTTCAGACACTAATTGGAGCATTTCTATGGTAATGCTGCATTTTCCTGAGGAGATGCCACTCTTCCCCCTGTATCCACATTATCTTCTCTTATTGCTCTACCTGGCTTGATTCTGCTGTGTGGACATAAGGCCACACTGCTCCTATTCCTTTTCTTTCTCTGAAGGAAGTGCATGTCCAACAGCATAAAACTGAGTGAATTAAAATTTAGCATAACACTGGTTACAGAGCAGTGCTGCTCTTGCCTTTTGTATAAACAGCAGAAAATGCCAAGAGCTGCCTTTTGTGTGTGTGTCTCTCAGGCTGTGGTTCAGTAGAAACCAAATTATTTTTAGGTAAACATAGTTGGCTTCAAAACATATACACAAAGCCTGGAATTAAGTTTTATAAGATGATTGATGAAAGTAACAGTGTAGTATTTTACAAATTGTTTATAGTGATAGTCTTGAAGTATAGAAAGGTTTTTTACCTTTTGTGGATTGACATCCTATGTAAATGCAAACAAATCCTGTACATGCTGTACAAACCCATTATAATTTGTTTTAATGGAAAACACTTGAAGGTGATGATGGTTCCCCATTATCAGACTGATCCTAGCAGAATAGCTTCATGTGGGGCTTGCAGTTCAGGATCCAACTTCAAGGAAAAACCAAGGATGGGGTTCAGTAACAGAGAGTGGCAGAAAGGACTTTTGGAGACTTGTGTCATTGATACTTTCCATGCTGTGTTTTCTCCATAAGTATCTCTTGTTTGGTCAGACTTCGATATTATAAGCAGACTAAGGTCCTGCTGCCTTCCTTAGCCTGGATGTGACTGTACTCACCTCCAGGAGTATGGCTTGTCTTGCAAGTGTCCTGTGGCTTCTTTCAGAGGAGCTTTTCCTTCCAGCACAGTAACAAAGAGAGGGAAGATGTCCTTGAAGATAGATTTGCCATGCTAGTGCTTGCAGAGTTAAAACCAATGAATCTTTTTTAATTAAAGCAGCAACTGCATGACTCAGATTTTTTGCTAGGCAGGTGGAATGCTTTGTTGTGGGTAATTAAATTATAATTCTTCGGCTCTTAGTTCTTGATCATTTTCCAAGGCGTTTTCTGACCATATGCATCACCTGTGATAAGACCAACCTTTTCTTTGTTTGATTTGGGCATTCCTTTCTACATGCCTGACAACCAAGACTGTTTGAACTAGATGTCTGTCCTCCCTGAGGATGGGTGATCTGCGTTAAACATCTGCCTCTGCTTAAAAAAATCCAAACCAGGATTCAACTACTGCTTCTCTCAGTTAAATTTCTTATTGGAGGGATAAAGTAGGGCAGTGGGATGGGCTCTGAATTCCTGAAGGTTCTAAATATTTCTGAGAATTAAAAATGCATCTTTGAGTTCCTTGCCACCAAAAGGACTGTTTAACATTATTGCTACAGCTTATTTTAATCAGTGAACCAACTGAGAGGAAGAGAGTAATCCTAAGAATATGTATTTTTAAAGTATATTTAATTTCTGATGGAGTAAAATATACTTGTTGAACTTAAACAGATGAATGCCAGTTAATAGATAATGCATAATTCAAAGTCAAATTTGTAATACAAAGTTGAATTTGTTCCTAATGGACTTAGCTATTTTGTCAAATTTGGCTATTTTTAATCTACCATGTTATATGAAAATAAATTGTTTTACAATAATAATAATAATGTAATTCTTATTTTTTTACTATTTTTTTATTTACGGGATGAGTCTCCCACATAGTATAGGAGACAAAGTATAGGAGAAGATGAAACGGCCACAAACTGGGGCAGGGAAGGTTTAGACTGGCTATTAGGAAAACTTTTTCACAAAAAAAGCAGAGCAGGCCATCTGGGGAGGCGGTGGAGTCACCATCCCTGGAGGTATTTAAAATATGTGTAGATGTGGCCCTTAGGGACATAGTTTAGTGGTGGACTTGGCAGTGCTAGCTTGACTCGATGTTCTTAAAGGTCTTTTCCAACTTAAAAGATTCTGTGATCACGTTAGTAGGAACTAAACACCCTTCAGTATCAGCGGGAGAAGCACTGGCCACCAGGATTTCCAGTTCTAAGTGTCACATCACTGAGGAAAGAGCACTGTGTGTTGTCAGTTCCTACACAAGAGCAAAGGTGCAGAAGGACTTAGGAAAGCCCTCAGGTCTGAGCTTTTTGCTTGGGAGGCCCAGCTGCCCCACATTTTGTATTTGCTTTGAGTCCACATCTACCACAGTCTGCAAACTGCAGCAGAAACTGCAAACTGGAGTGAACGGTACCTGGTTTTATGTGATACGTAAGCAACAGTGTCTTGTCCTGGAAAGTTGAATTATTTTCTTAGTATACTTCCTTGTCATTTATATGGAGTTTTTAAGTGGCTTTTTGTGAGCCCCATCACCAGACTTCTGCTGCCAAAGTGACTAATAGGTCTATTGACACCATCTGTCTGAGGAATCCACGGCTGCTCTTTCCAACTCTGGTTTAGTTTTCAATAGAAAAGCATTCTTTATAGGGGGAACTATTTCTGTTCCTCTTTTTCCTTCTGTTCCCCTGCCCCTCCCAAGGATCCTCAATGGTGATTCACACTGGAATTTCCCTCAACTTCCCTTTCCTTCTGCACATCCAGTAAATTTCTCTGTTGATCCTCCAGTATTGTATGTTGGCAAGTTCTATCACAGTATAGAAGCTGTAGGGCAATCTGGACAGAAATAAAACGTGAATAGCTAATTTTGCAGATAATTCTTTTAAATTGTTTTGTTCTTTTGGAAACTATTTGATATATGTAGATAAAGTTTTTACAAATGGACTGATGGTGCATTAACCAGATTTAATAGTGTGTCTTCTGAAATACTTCTATTCCATGGCAGAAAGACCTATTTCTGCCAGTGGGAGTTGGAATATCCATTTTTTTCAAAAATTATTCTTGTTGCATGTAAGGATGTGGGAGAAGAAGAGAGCACACATAGTTTGATATGAGGTGTTTCAGTAGTAACCAGTACTGCTCAATCTTGCTGTTTGTATTTGGCAGAAAGAGCTCGATGCCTTACGAAAATCATGTTGTTAATAGTGATGGTTTAGAAGGACATTTATATACATTTTTATTAAAATGTGTACTTGCAGGAAGAGAATGTGCTGAAGCATGGTCCTGCTTTTTTTTTGTGGTTCACTGAGCCATTCATCAATATCTATAAAATGAAAACAATATAAGACCAGTCTCTAGAGCAATGATTATCACTTCTGTTTCCTGAAATTTGTGGGAAGCCCGAGCAAAATTTGTGCTTTGTAAATGAGGACCTAGTCAAGGCAGGAGAATAAAAATAGGAGAATAGTTCTATTGTGAATTCATCTATGGAGTTTTATTTTAATAATAAAAGGAGGTTGGGGTAAGGCAGGAAAAAAAGCAAGTTAGATAAAGGTCCAACTTGTGCCAACTATAAGCAGTGGCAGTGAGGTGATGATGCCATTGTGAGTGCTAGAGGTTATGGGACGGGGACACAACTTCTCTCAGATAATGACTTGGGGTTTAATTGTTCATTATGAACAAGTTTCTTGTGTTTGGCTGTTGTGTGATTCTTTTATAATGTTTAACTTGGGTTAATACTAGACAATCAGAGTCATTAAGTTAGGAAGTCTGTAATAGTGATGTTGTAGGTACTTTTCCGATTGAAATGAGCCACCTGACCCATGTAATTTAATGGTAATGAGAAATCTAAGTTCATCTGCTGACAAGTTCTACAAGACTGTACTTGTTTCTTAACCAAAATACAAGGATAACAAGAATTTATTAGTACTGTGCACAACTCTGTGCCACAAGTATGTTCTAACCCTATGAATGTCATTTGCAGTAAATTACTTGAAAATAGCTGTTGTTTGTTTCCATCGAGTTTCTTCAAGGATCACAGACAAACAACCAAACTATAAATTCTTTCCAGGGTTCCTGTATTGATCTTCCTCATGACAATGTTATAATATCTTTAGATTCTTGTTCTCCTGTCCCAGGTTGACCTGCTGTTCCTGCAGCATTTCATGGGATTTCTTCATCCTGCTGGATTTGGAAAGCAGTTGTGCTAAATTCATGCATTTATGGCACTAAAATTAGCTATTGGGCATGATGACAGGAGTATTATGAAGATATGATAGATGTCTTTTTAGCTCCATCTTACATCTTTTCCCCTTGTTTGTTTAAGCAGACATTGTATTTTGGACATTTTTATGAAAAAAATATACAGGTCAGACCTCTCTCTACATTTGGTTCTGCAGACCTGAGAGGGTTCTATAACAATTGTTTTCGGAGTTCTTTTGAGGAGGACAAGAAAAAATGGGGGTTTTTAAAGTATAAAGATTTGGTGTAATGAATAAAAATCGTTTTTGCAGATAGCTTGCAAATCTGTCATCTGAATGCAGCAATTTGTTGACCTTAAAAACAGAATGGAACAAATACACAGAAAATGTTAGGGTTTTTTTTAAAGGATTCCCTGTTGTGAATATCTGTCTGTTCTTTCTTAACTGTGTGAAGAAATATTTCATCCTGGTAACAGTACCATATTCTGATTGAAAGATCAACTTAAAAACATATTTACTTGGAGGAAATGGGCCAGCCAGCTTTACTGTTACTAGGTTATGCTTTATTTTAGCAATGTTTATATTTTCTGATTTATAGAAATCTCTTGAGTTATGTGGATTACTGTTCAATAGTAGTTTCTGGTGAACGCGTTTGTGGAATTTCTTAAGGAAGTTTGGTTTTTTAATATTCAGAGAAGGAGGCATATGAATTACTTTAAATTTTAAACAATTCCTATATTCAGTTGCTGGAATTTGCCTTTTCCTTCTCTCCCTTGCATGAAATAATTCTTAGGAGTAGATTCCTTTTTCTGGGACTGAAACTTTGGTTCCTCTGGCTTATCATCCTTAGTAGGATACTGCCTTATCTATGTTAGAAACAATACCTTATTTGCCACTCCAGTTTTGTCTGCTCCTGCAGGTTTTTTTCACCAGTAGTTATTAATAGCATTATTAGCAGAGTTTTGTGTCAGTGCAGAGCCAGCATGCTGTGGGGATGAGTGACAGGTATTTGTAAGGAAGGGAGTCTTCTTAATGGGTGTGGGGGGGAAGGAGATTGCACATTACCAAAGGGGAGCAGGTAAATTGTTGCAAAGAGAGGGGACTACAATGAGCAATATTAATAAGCACGCAAAGCCTTAGACATTTGCATTCCCAGCAGTGTTTTGTGGAGATGGCCTCTTAAGCATTACTTGTCTTTTTACTTCCCGTCCCCTGCTAATTCGTTCTTGTCATTGTGAGAGCTTTTAACATAAAAGTAATTTTAGTAATTCAGTGAGGGTTTTATGACAGCATTAACAGGAAAATGGTCCTTTTTTTCCTCCTGAAGTTTTTTTCAAGAAAGGTTTTTTTTTTTCCAAGGTCAGGGATGATCTCTACTATGGCTTAGTGCTGCATGTTTATATGAGCGTTTCTTTTGCTTTTAAACATTAAAGATGTTTGCTTAAACTAGGATGGAAGACATTTTTGGGAACTGTTGCTTTGCTTTAGAATAGTGATAAAGTTTGTTATAAAGTTGGATTTATGGGTACATATCAATCCTACTGTCTGTGTCACCAACAAAGATTTTAAACAGTGCAGGTCCCAGTAGCGACCCCAGAGGAACATTGCTTGCCACTACTTTCAGTTTGGATGTTTAAACACCTACTGCTCCATCCAGACAATTCCTTATCCACCAAGAGATCCACCTGTCAAATCCCTGGCTCTCCAGCTCAGAGACAAGGATGTAGTGTGGCACAGTGTCAAATGCTTTGCACAAGTCAGGAAGGTGACATCTCTTGCCCTTTCCTTGCCCATCACTGCTGTAGCCCCAACTGCAGAAAGTCACCAGATTTGTCAGGGATGATTTGCTGTTAGTGAAGCCATGTTGGTTGTCACCCATCACCTCCTTGTTCTCCCTGTGCCTTAGCGTAGTTTCCAGGAGGATGTGCTCCACAATCTTGCCTGGCACTGACATGATACTGACATGTCTGAAGTTCCCTGGGTCTCCGCTATTTCCCTTTTCAAAAATGAGGGTTTTGTTTCCCCTTTTGCAGTCAATGGGAGCTTCAGTACACTGCTGTATTGTCAAATCCGATGGATGGTGGCTTAGCCACTTCATCCACCAGTTCCCTTAGGACCATGGATGTATCTTGTCAGGTCCCATGGACTTCTGCTCCTTCAGGTTTCTTTGACATTATCAGACCTGGTCTTCTCCTACAGTGGATGGCACTTCATTCTCCCAATCCCTGCTTTCACCTTCTGCA